>OZ026625.1:56504476-56550654 GCA_964020975.1 Hermodice carunculata
GTGCGTGATGTATCGACATTATGGATCCAATGCAGAGCTTATGTCTTCTCTCCAGTCCTCTAAAAAAGTACATTCCTCACTGTCTGTGCAGACTGCTAAACCTGGAAACTAGGAGGTTATCAATCTTATTTCGACTGGTATCCTATGTGAAAAATTGATTTTTTTCCCCCTGAGGTCAGTTTAGTTGGAGTTCAATTCATGTATTCAAGATTGATTGAAGCGTTTGAAGTGATTGAAGTAATCAAGGAAAAAACTCTTGTCCGATGTTACTGGAAGGTCCTGCCGTGCTTACATGATAGCTTAACTCATTCCATACCAGTCCCTGATATTTACCTATATTTACCAAGATTTAAGACGACAATTGCAGATTTAAATTCTTCATGAAAAGAGCTTTCATTCAAGTACCAACATGCCTGTAGTCTTAAGTCAGTGGTTCTGGCACTGCCTGGCAAGTCATGCTGCAGCTGCCCTTGCGGCAGCTGCAGCATGACTTGCCAGGCAGTGCCAGAACCATTGACCAAGGCCTGTGATCATAGTATGGAATCAGTTAAGATATTGCCTCCTCAGCTGGCTGTACAGCTCTGTCACTAGCAGTGCAAGACAGTCATTAAAAGTTTTTGTAGTGCCTTTAGAATTGCAGTGTCAAAAAGTTTTCCTTGGACTTCCAAGGGTTTTAAAATCAATTTGTTTACCTCTGAATTATAGACACCCTTTATGGGATTCAAGAGTGGTGGCTTAGTGTTGTCTGTGTATTTAGGTATCAAAATAGCTCTGTCACAATAGCATGGACAAATAGGTGCACAGAAATGTTTGTTGCAAAATTGACATGTATGAGATGTACTCATCTTCCAGATGGCACCACCTACTTCCTGTGTCATTTGATATTTTGACCCTAACCGACACTGTTTGTTTACCCCCCATGTGTCTCCACCTGTTTGACTGGTGGACACCAGGGAGAAAATTACCACTGGTGCCACCTGCACATAGCGTGCCACATTTAAGGCTGGAGGGTATCTAATTTTTCATCATTTTGTGTACCAAAATTTTATATCAGCTGTTATGAAAATTACAAACGTTCTGTAGCTGGCTCTTTACATATATTATAGAAGTTTATCTTATTATGTTCCATAGCTATATAGGTTGATACGATGCTACAGTTGGGTCTTAATATTTTGTGGATCAAGGTTTACATATGCTTCAGGTGTAATGATCTTTATATTTTACAGCTTGATCTTTACATTTTACAAATGGACCCTAGGCTTCATGTGGTAAGAGTAAAAATAGTGTAAACATTCTATAGGTTCATCAGGAACACAAAACACTGGACTTTACAATATAATTAAAAATGTTCTTTGGTCCCAGTACAGTGAAACCTGTCTATAAAGACCACCCACGGAGATGACAGAATTACGGTCTATCAAGACAGGTGATCTCCTGGGAGCTGTAAATTACTTGAAAAGTACTGGGTAAAATCTTGAAAAAGTGGTCTTTCTATACAGGTCTCTCATTGGAGTGGTCTTTCAAGACAGGGATCACTGTATGCAGCTATATAGGGGTGCACTTTGTTGTCCGCTGATCTGTCTTTTTAGACACGGCACATGCACACTGCGCCATGGATGCTGCCCTGTAACCTTCACGAATGCCAAGCAGCCATCAGTTTCTTCTGATTTTGAAGAGAATGCAACCGTCTGTCTGTGGCAGATGTTGGCCAGTATCTGTTGTTGAAGTGGTTCCCAGGAAATGATGACATGAGTTTTGTACCACAGCCTGAGTCAGTGCTTTGTCAAGCATGTCAGGTTTGGGTCATGATTGGTAAGATAGACATTTTCAGCCCTAACAAGCAAACTTCCAGCATAAAGCACAGGGAAAGTCGTCTTCTTCCGCTGTGTGTAGGAGCCCACTAGTTACCGTGATTGGCTTCAATTTGTCTGCCATTAAAGAGGGAGGCATGTAATCTTGGGTCATTTCTCTATCCATTTCCAGTCTGTCTCATTTGTGCTGTAAAATCCATTTATCCATGTAATAAAAAAAATAAATAGATAAATAAAAAAAGAAGGGAAAAAAGCTTTCAAATTGTCTGATTCAGCAGATAACAGAGATTTTGAACAGGGGACATAAAAAAGGACAAAAGTGGATTTGAGACTTGGGACACTACGTACAAGAGTGCATAGACTCTGTATTGATATCAGCTTTTCCATACTTAGGGTATGAACAACACGGTTTTTCAGAAGAGTGTGTCATTTAGAAATGTAATATTGTAAATTGATAATGTTTCACTCTGATTTCATTTTCATTTATTTCACTACTGCCACTAAACTACATTTGAATTTTTGGCCGTTTAATTTTTGTTTAGGAAAATTCATCTCAGTAACTTGACTGTTATCGAGTTTAATCTTTTTGCATTAACCCTATGGCTCCCCCTTTAATTGGATTTCAGAATGCAATGAATGTGCATTACATGCAGATAGCGTTCCTTTAAAATTAGGAACTAGAAAATATATGATATTATATATTCTTTATTATGCCCCCCCCCCTTCTACCGGAGGAGAGGCAGATAGTAATTGCTTTTTCTGTGCATCTGTCCGTCCTAAGCTTCTGCTTTTCGTGGCCAGGAAAAGGGACATTTTTGTTAATTGCTGTCATTTTCATAAAAGAGAATATATTCGTCAATTATTGTGTACTGTGTGAACACTGATATATTTTTCCATCAGAACATGTTATTGTGTCATCTATTGGTGAAAACATAGAAGTATTGTATGCAGGCCAGACTAACATATACAGCAACATGTAGTGACTGTCCTTGTCCAGCATGCAGACCATGGCCACTGTGTTGACAGCCTGCCTTGGTGGAGTTCATGGCCACCATGTTGGCAGGAAGCCTTGATGGAGTCCCTAGCCCCTGTTTTGGCATGAAGCCTAGCTTGGCAGAGTCCATGGCCACCATGTTGACAGCCAGCCTTGAAGGAGTCCATTGCCATGGTGTTGAAAGCCTGCAGGGCCTTGATGGCGTCCATGGTCACCATGTTGACAGCAAGTCTTGATGGGAGTCCATGGCCAATGTGTTGACAGCTTGCCTTGACAGAGTCCACAGTCAGACAGCTAGACAGACTTGTGACATGCCTCAATAATGTAGCCCTGTGATCATACAGTGTAGAATTACTCAGCATTTTGAGAACTTATGCCCAACAGTCATGACAGATTTTTGTATGCCTGTCCTTGTGATGGCTTTTTAATTTGTTATAATCCAGTTGCCCCCCCCCCCCTAAAAAAAAAAAAAAAAAAAAAAAAAAAAAGGACCAAGAAATATCATGATACTGAACTTTTCATCTTCTGTACAAGCTGTATATGTCTGGTCATAGTACAGCCTGTACATGTACCTATTTGTTGTACATGGGGTAGAATCAGAATCTGTTTGCAATAGTCCATTTATTCCAGTCTGATTTTGAGTCTAAAGCGTCTTTTTCTGTCTGCCAATATATGTATGTGCTGTGGTTTATTTATTGCCCAAAAGGAAATGACATTTTGCATCCAAATTTCACATTTTTCTTGTCAGCAATTATAACTTGTATTTTGTTCCTCAGAGCATGGGCATTATCTTGAAGTTCATTCATGTAATTACTATGATTGGTTGATTGAGAAAGAAAATATCTTTTTCTGTTCTGGAACCCAAAGCAGATATTTCTACCAGTTTGCAAAGCACATACCTACAACAGAAATTGAATCATCGTCTGTACATTGTTTCATGACACTCTGAGTTAACGTCAGACTGCGTAACTCCAGTTGGCATTGCCTGCTACACAAGGCAGACCTCGCAAAAGCAACCTAGGGGGACCATATAATGACGTTTGGCAGTTGTCACACAGATTCAATTGCAGAATCCATTGGGCCCATGCTGAGACAATTTCCTGCGCCTTTGGGAATTGCTCCTCAGAAGCCCCTCTTGGTACATGGATCAATAGATTTAGAGGCGTCATGGATGATGTGGGATCCCTGCTGCTCGTTCTCTGGGCCACAGTAGCCTTGCCGCCTGTAGTGGTTGTATAGAAGTGCTTGAGAGTTGTACTAGTCTCCTCTTTGATGTGCAGCTGCAGCCTCAGTTAGTAGCTGGCTATATAGATATACTTCCAGACACTGGAGACGATTACATGTACCCACAAGGGGAATAAAAAAAATAAAACTTCTGTAAGTGCTTAGTCTTACTTTCACTTACTTTACATTTGAAAAGTGTGTCAATTTAGCCGTTTGTGGTGGAAACATATATATATAAAGACATGCAGGTACAGTCGAGTTTTGTTTGTAACTTGCCCTGAAGACAACTGGCAGACAAGTTCAACTGACTGTGGAGCTTATGAGCTTGTCCTTTATCCACCAGGAAAAAAATGGGAAGAGCAGTTAAGGCAAAATAGAGCATCATACAAGCCCTGCCAATGTGCTTGCAATTTCACTTTTGTCTGATCAAGTATTCTGACAGAGACAAAAATAAAAAAATAAAAGGCAATTTATATTTCGCTGAATAATGATTTGACAGGAAGCTAATTTGACAAAGCTAGTAGCCAAGAGAGGTGATGTGCAATGCCTTTCAATTCCATTGGGGTCTCGTTAGGTACTGGCAGGAATTGGAAAACGTTCCATTTTTTGTGTGGAGGGGTAACAATATCATTGCTGTGCTGCCAGACAAACACAATTTCAGTGAAAGGCCTAATTTCAGTCATATGAATGACAAAAAAGGTAAAACTCAAAGGGTCTGTTTGAAATGTTTAATTCATATCTTAGTAATTTAACAAATTAAAAGAAGGGTTTGGCCACTGGACCACTGTAAGAAGTCGTCAATAATTCCCATTTCCATTCAGTCTATAAGAATGTGGAGGTACAGTGATGTAAATAAGTAAAGCTTAAAGAAAATTGCAAGAGTAATTTTGACACAAATAAAATATATGAGGGTGAGCTCTGCATGGGATCAATTAACCTTAATTCTTCATGATCAGCTACAGTGTTTTGAAAGTATCATAAGTGTGGCGTGCACCGAATGCCCTAAAGAGATGCATTTATACCTTTTCAGAACTTCAGCACTATTCATTTAATGGACTGATCTTTGCAACACAAAGAATTTAGATATGAATAAAATATGAATGGGAAATTTGTCTTTTGCCCCACCATCCAGTCTTAGCTGGACCAGGCCTATACTTTATACTGCATATCACAAGAAAACCTGCAATACACGATTGCAACCATGTGACCTGTGATTGGCTGACGCGTACAAGTAGGTTAGCAAAAAGGCAAATTCCAAGTTGCAACTACTATATGACATTTTTTTTTTTTTTTTTTTTTTTTTTTGATGTTCAGTGCTGGTGTTGTGTGTGCTTTGTCTAATGTCCTGGTATATCAGTCGCTGTACACTTATGTGTCTGCCTCTGTGTCATATGACCTTTTTATGCCCCCCTTTGAAGAAGGTGGGGCATATAGTGTTGCACATGTCGGTCGGTCTGTCGGTCGGTGGGTAGACTGTGGTTTCCGCACAATAACTCAAGAAGTTTTTAAGCTGGGACTTTGATACTTTTTTCGGCTATAACTTTTATATTGCCCAGGTTTTTAGTCGTCTTTTAAGGGCTAGGTTAAAGTATAAAGATATGTGACATTGATGTATGATCAACCTTCACTAATTTTGTAAGGTCACGAGTGCCCCTTCTACCACTAGGGTAGCGAGGGCAAGGGTAATGAGGGAGGGGGGCATCTATGTTTTACAAATATATCTTGTTTGAAACCAGTATCATTCCTGGAAGAGCTGGATAAATGAAGGCTATTTTAATTTACTTATTATGCTCCCATCCTAAGATAGGAGGGGCATAAAGTAATCACTTATTCCATGCGTCCTTTCATCCGTCTGTCTGCTTTTCATGTCTGGGCTATAATTCACTTGTCCTTCAACTTATATTAATGAAACTTTACACACAGTTGTATCTGGACATAAATGTGTGTTATGTAGCAAAAGTAGGTCACTAGGTTAAGTATCTAGGTCGCAGCGACATATTCTTGTAAAATCATGTCTGGGCTACAATTCCGGACTTTACTATGTAAGTTAGATCCATGAAACTTTACATACAGATGCATCTGCACATAAGGGTGTGTCTTGTACCAAAAGAAAGTCACTAGGTCAAGTATCTGAGTCACAGTGACATATCCTTATAAAGTAGTGTCCCTGCTATAATTCCTTTACTATTTAACTTGCTTTCATGGAACCTTACACGTGCACTCATATATCTTGACCTAAAGGTGTATCATGAAACAAAAGTAGGACACTAGGCCAACTGTCTGGGTCACTGTGATACAATCATGTAAAACTATATTACACTTCCTGTGTGGGCTGTAATTCTTCTGTCCTTCAAATAAGATTGAGGAAACTTTACACACAGATGCATCTACACATTAGGGAGTGTCATATACCAAAAGTAGGTCACTAAGTCAAGTATCTGGGTCACAGTGACATATCCTTGTAAAATCATATCTGGGCTATTGTTCATTTACTATTGAACTTACATTTCATGATACTTGACACACACATGTATTTTGACCTAAAGGTGTGTCATGCAACAAAATTAGGTCACTAGGTCAAGTATCTGGTCTGTGCTGTTGGTGTGCAGGCTATAACTCACTTGTCCTTTAACTTAGATTAATGAAACTTTACACACAGGTAGATCTAAACATAAGGGTGTGCCATGTATAAGTAGGCCACTAGGTCAAGTATCTGGGTCACAGTGACATTCTTGAAACAGCGTGCGCAGGCTATAATTCCTTAACTATTTAACCAAGTTTCATGAAACTTCATGCACACATATGTTGACCTAAAGGTGTGTCGTGAAACAAAAATAAGTCACTAGGTCAAGTATCTGCGTCACTGTGATTCTGTTGTCCTTTGACTTAAAATCATGAAACTTTGCACACCTTTGCATCTGGACACAAAAGTGTGTCGTGCATAAAAGAAGGACACTTAATGTCAAGTATCTGGATCAAGGTGATAGCCTATTTTAATTGATTACAGTCATTCCAAAATGAGACCTGTGATTAAGAAGGTTATAAATGAGGCGGGGGGGGGGGGGGAGCATGGGTCCAGCAGTCTCTGAATGCCTTTTAGTTTTGTTTTATATGGGACAAATACATAAGGACAGCAAGAAAAACATCACACAAAGATGACTTCATCAGCAGGATTCTGCTGTTGATGAGGAAACTTGAGATATGATGGATATAGTTCATGTAGATTTGAATGACATTCATTATACAACTGTCTGTAGAAATACTGGGGGAAGGTACTCCAGAAGTGTGATAAATATTGCAGAAGATGACATTCAAGTGTTGATAAGTACATCATAAAACACTTCTGAGCTGATGGGATCTGGAATATGGTATGATGATGTGGCTTCCTTAGGGTAGAGTTTATGGCAATAGGCGAGTGCTGGGCCCGTATAATGCATTTAAACCACTTATATGCACACCATCACAAGTGGGTGGCCATGTATTTGTTGCACAGCTTAGTTCTTCCATCTATATGATCCTCAAGATTTTCCGCACATAATCTGTGCTTGTTTTTAGCAACTATTGACAAATAAAAAAATATTTGATGTCTGGCATTCATCCATCCATCTGGTATCCACAATTCACGTTTTCAACTCTCGTATGTAACTGTACGATGAATTGAGATCTCCAACAGGTTTTCTACAGGTCACACTCCAGTGATTTTTTCTTTTTAAATTTAATAGACCATAAAAATTGTCTCTAAAGCACTTGGCCTTTTGCCCTGAAATTGCACAGGGACACTTCGTCTTTCTTGTATTGTTAGTGTTACATTACACTTTTCTGTACATGTTGGTGGAGATTCAAAGTAACTTTGTCCCACCATCCACCAACACCACCTAATATTCTCAATTCTGACGATTTGTTGTACAGATATACCACAAATTCACAGTTTTGGTCAGGCACCTGAAAGCAAATCTATGACTTGATACGTGCTTTTTATTGAGATGGGACTAAAGCTTAATACTTATATGGAATGGCTACACTGGTAGGTATATCTGCCAACAGGCACTGTATTTGATGGACTGAGAGACAAAAGTTCAAAACATGATATTGATCAATTTTAATTAAGCTGTTGTCAAGACTTGGGAGGTCCCCTTCATGAATACAGTCTCAAAAGCTAGTCAATCTTTTTTGACATGTTTGAGTACATGCTTGTCCCTCAAGAAGGGGACCTTTGATACACTTTTGTTCAGGCTGCGTGTCTATCAAACTTTAAAAAAAAAAAAGAAAGAAAAAATGACAATTGTAAAGTTGTACTTAAGATTTACACTCCAGGGGACTTTGATGAATGCAGCACTGTGATATAGGATTTAAACTGTCAGAACTGTCTACTGGAGTGAAAATTAAAACTTAGCAGGAACAGTCAAGTCCTCCAAGAATGTTGAGACACTGTAAATTAGGTAGTCCCACAGCTTTTTCTGTTTTGTGTGTCAGGTGAGCCTGTCTTCTGGCTTTTTTGTGCCATCTGTATATGTTGAGCCTGCCGTCAGCTTTTGTGTACCAGGGTGTTTGGTGTGACTGTCTTTTACCTTTTTGTGCGATGTGTATCAGGTGAGCCTGTCATATAACTTTATGTGCGATGTGTATCAGGTGAGCCTGTCATATAACTTTCTTCTAAAGCCTTTTTTATGCCATGTGTATCAGGTGAGCCTGTCATATAACTTTATGTGCCATGTGTATCAGCTGAGCCTGTCATATAATTTTATGTGCCATGTGTATCAGGTGAGCCTGTCATATAACTTTATGTGCGATGTGTATCAGGTGAGCCTGTCATATAACTTTTTTCTAAAGCCTTTTTTATGCCATGTGTATCAGGTGAGCCTGTCATATAACTTTATGTGCGATGTGTATCAGGTGAGCCTGTCATATAACTTTATGTGCCATGCATGTGTATCAGGTGAGCCTGTCATATAACTTTATGTGTGATGTGTATCAGGTGAGCCTGTCATATAACTTTATGTGTGATGTGTATCAGGTGAGCCTGTCATATAACTTTATGTGCCATGTGTATCAGGTGAGCCTGTCATATAACTTTTTATGCCATGTGTATCAGGTGAGCCTGTCATATAACTTTTTTCTAAAGCCTTTTTTATGCCATGTGTATCAGATGAGCCTGTCCTTTAGTTTTTGTGCCATGTGTGAGGTGAGCCTGCCCTTCAGGTTTTTGCCATTCGGCCTTTAGGTCAGAGGGGTATTGTGACCTACATGACCGTCTGTCCTTCCATGCCTTATTAACGCCATATCTCCAAAAATATTCACTTTACAGAGACCAAATTTTTATCACAGGGGGCCATTGAGGTGCTTCAGCTATCAAAAAGTAAATCACTAGGTCACAGTACTACATTATAGGAAAAACAGTGTTAACAATATCTAAAAAAATATTAAATGTAGCTTTGTCAATTATTTTTGACAGTTGGTTCTAAGGATGCCTCAGATGCCTATTGAAAAGTAGGTCACAGGATCACATATATTATTTATGTCACAGTGCTGCATAGAAGAAAAATGGCTGTACCATATATCTTTATATATAAAGTTATTCATTGTGGCTGCACCAACTATTTATGACAGTTTGTGCCAAGGATGCCTCAGACACCTGGTGAAAACTAGGTCACTGGGTCACATTTAGGTCACAGTGCTGCATTGAAGAATAATGGCCTTGCCATAATATCTCTGCTCATTGCATTTGCACCAAAGCCTTGTCATTAGGTTAAACAGAAGTAATCTTGACCTGACAGACGGGTATTGTCGTCACCTATGCGTCCATCCATCTGTCTGTTCTTCCATCCTGGCTGAGGGGTTTTCTGTCACTGATCAGCTACTATTGAATTGTGCCATGTGTATCAGATGAGTCTGTCTTATAACTTTTTTTCTGTCATGTGTATCAGATGAGTCTGTCTTATAACTTTTTTCTGTCATGTGTATCAGATGAGTCTGTCTTATAACTTTTTTCTGTCATGTGTATTAGATGAGCCTGTTTTGTAACTTTTTTTGTGTCATATACATGAGGTGAGCATTGTTATGAAATTTTACTCGTGCATGCATATGAAGAAAAGTGTACATCATGTGGAAAAGGTTACAAGCCACTAAGTCAGGTATCACTAGGAACCCAGAAAATGTCTTAATGGAAAGTTTGAGTGCAAATAAGGTCTAACTTTCTCTTACCCAATTCTGGTAAGACACAGTAAGATGCTTTTCTCATGGTGCTAGACAAGGAGAAAGTGGTAAGAGGGAGTAAGATGTACTGAAGACAGGGCTAGAGGTAATTAAATTTGGCAAGAGGTAGTAAGACATGCTTGTTATGTAACAGGATGTGAGGAGAAAGTCAAATACTTGGCACTATGAAAGTAAGATGCAGTAAGGTGTTCTTGGGGTACTTCACAGAGATTGCTTATCACAAGGAGGCTACTGTGTAGCCTCCTTGCTTATCAACAGGTTTGAACTCTGCTGGATGGCTGAGTAGGTCAATATTAGAATGTAATTAGCAAACACATGATTGTGTATTAATGACACTGCAGGTCAAGTAAAGAAAGTACATCTTATATCAGTATCCATCCTTATCATATATTCATGTTGCAAAATTCATGAAGCTGTATTTTTTATGCCTGTGGATTTCGGCATTTGAATTACAAGTATGCTCAACTTGATAAATTTTCACATAGGTGTATATAAAGATACCATAGACAGTTTTGCTTCCTGTTGCATGCATTATAAAGAAGATAGATATTATGTTACATGTGACCTCATATAGGGTTTACAAGTTCATTCATCCAACACCTTTGTCATCTGAACTGGGCTAAAACAATGTATGCCCACTCAAGCATATGTATTAGAAGATCAGAAGTGATATAAACACTGACATCTTGGTGGTAGCTCAATTTGTGCAGATATTATTGCATCTGCAAGGGTAACAGACAGATTGACATCTATCTATCTATCTATCTATCTATCTATCTATCTATCTATCTATCTATCTATCTATCTATCTATCTATCTATCTATCTATCTATCTATCTATCTATCTATCTATCTATCGCTTATTGTGTCCCTATGTAAATATGGGTACATCACAGTTGGTAGTAGGTATGAGTGGTAAATTGACTTATTATGTCTCAGTGCAAACCCAGACTCTTTCTTTCTTTCTGTCTGTCTTTCTTTCTGTCTTTCTTTTCCTCCTTGTTGTTACTGTTGATAGTTGGTGTAAATTATTTAATGGTACGTACAGTGGTTTCAACCATGCAGGAAGAAACTAGTTTTCTTCCTCCATGTATTTAACCCCAGATGAGATCAGGAATACTGAGATATTACTGGTCTCAGTTTTAACTACTGTATGTTAGTCTTGTGTTTCCAGAGGCAACCCCATAGTCTCTGTCCCTTTATGTTGTAGGTACAATTCCAGAAGAAGTAAAAATAGGCAGGTAGACTTCAAAGGCTGGACTCGCACAAAGTGATAATAACTATAAGGGGGCCATGAAACTGACCCCTTCTGCCCTAAGAATGTCGAGTGAAACCTTATAATGACACTCAGATATCGGACATATTCAATATAATGATACAAATTTTCATGGAAAAATGTCTATTTTCTTTGTTATTTGACTCATTTATCTGACACATTTCTTGGGGAACAGATGGTGTCATTATAACACATTTTCACTGTATTAAGCAATATGGTTAGAGTGAAATCAATATGAAGTAAGAAGACTGAATTTCATTGGGGGGGGGGGGATTCATAAACAGCAGGTCTACTTATTTTCGTATTAACATTTTCAAGACTGCTTTGACACTGTGATTATTATTTCCATCACATTAGTCTGCTTCATATGAAAGATACCTATTTGATGATGTAGAATCTATGTTGGTCCGGATGAGTATTAGTCTTGAACAATCCAACATCTTTTTTTTTCTATTATTCTTGTTGGTCACTCTGGCCCCTAAGGAAAGAGTCGATCTACAGCTATACTGGGTCAATAGGCAAATGAAGTCAGTTTGGTCTGTGTTAAGCCATGTAAATTTAGTAAAACCTATTCCTAGACACATTGAGCACAATGCAGTTATCCACACCAATATATAATTTCCTTTTCTTCTTAAATGTTAATATACTTATCTTTGTTGGGGATATATCCACACTTTGTACTTTTTTGCAGTCCCAAGGGAGTTAACTATACTCATATTACTATACTGCATAACCCTGGTCTCACACATTATGATGTGATAACAAGATTGCCATAATGAATCGCAACACAATGTACTTATCAAGGCAGGTTTCGTGTGGATCAGCTGCAAACTTTGTCTTGTCTAGGTTTTGTCTACTCCACAAGTGTCACAGAGATAACACAGAACTTGGTCTGCTTTGCAGGCAGCAAGGCAGGCACAATCAATCAATCAAAACATACTGTAAACACCCCCCCCCCCTTCATTCATTTTAAAACTCCATCTGCAAGTTGCTAAAGATTACAGTTTGCATACACTTAACCCTAGTACTGCTAAATGTTTTTTTTTAACCTGCGTTTTGGACTGTATAAACACAGGCCCCACAGCACTAGGGTTGAGTTGCTCATGACTATGCAATCAAGTTGAGTTAAGCTAACAGTGAGTGAAAGCAGGCAGGTGAATTCTGTAATTCACCTCCCTGCCCTGGTGAGAGAACAAAACAAAAACAAAACAAGACAAAAACAAAAAAAAAAAAACAAAAAAAAAAAAAACAAAAAAAAACCCCCCTACAGATATTAAGTTTAAATATGTAATGATTGATATATATACTAATGTATGCATGAAATAGTACATATCACAGATTTGTGCACAAGTTGCCAGCTATGCTGGACGTTCAAGTGTTTGCAGTTTCTTTAGAGGGTTGATAACAATAGACTGATCTAAAAGGGGACCCCCAGCAGGGAAATGACAATAACCCACAAATGCAGACAAGTGGCAAGATTACATCATAATGTGTGTGAAACTAGGATCATGCAGTATAGTAATATGAGTATACATGCATGTAGTTAACACTCTTGGGACCCCCAGAAAGTACCCAGTGTGGATAGGTGGGAAGAGAGCAAATGTACATGCCTGCCTATAGGCACTTTCACCTTTACATGTATCTGGGTCAATGTTTGCATTGTTGCAGGTGGAAGAGGGCCTGGCATGTCCCAAGTAGGCAATCATCTGGGATTAAGATTGTAGTGCAATTAAGTGTGTATATGCATGTTAAGTTGTGTTGTTTCATCACCTACACTTCCAGGCTGCTAGTCAAGAAGTTGGCCACACAAAATGCAGAACTAAGTCATGTACAAAGCCAAGTAACAGTTTGCAAAACTCCATACATATTAAGTCTAACCTGGGGGTGGGGGATGGAGGGTTGCCTGCAAAGCAGACTCTGTTTTTTATGTTCTTATTTTTATGTACATCTTTGCTGGAGGTAGAAGGCCTGCTTTGCAGACAAGTTTTTTTTGTTTTTTTGTTTTTTTGACAAATGAATTGAATTTTGTCCCCCACCCCACCCCACCCCCAGTTGATGAGCTCACATGATCATTGACCATCTCTTGACTTAAATGATCATGTGCAGTGACCTAATACTTCAGTACATTTTGTTTGTGTTAGTATGTAAAACTGCTGCCAAACAGACCAATTTCTGTGATTCTCCACACCACTTATGAAGTTGAGATAATACAGAGCTTGGCGATTTGCTTTTGAGCCAAGTATGGATGCTCAAGCAAGAAAATTATGATCTACTGTAAATGTTGTTTGATTTGCATGGTATTAAATTGCGCAAAATTTAAAAATGTATTTGAGCGAGAGGGAGGGAGGGATGAGAGAGAGAGAGAGAAGAGAGAGAGAGAAGAGAGAGAGAGAGAGGGAGAGAGAGAAGAGAGAGAGATGAGAGAGAGAGAGAGAGAGAGAGGAGAGAGAGAGAGAGAGAGAGAGAGGAGAGAGAGAGAGAGAGAGAGAGAGAGAGAGAGAGAGAGAGAGAGAGAGAGAGAGAGAGAGAGAGAGAGAGAGAGAGAGAGAGTTTACTCATACATTGAAACCTCTCTACAGTGGGCACCCTTGGGACCACGGAAAAGTGCCCACTACTGAGAGGGTCAGCCCTTCTGGGCAGTATGGATGAGTATATGTGCATGTACTTGTACATTATGCACATGAACATGTACAGTGTGTACATAGTATAATTCAGGGGGATGTGTATACATGCAAACTGTCTTTGTTCCTTTATTGCATCAAAAAAATTAACAGATGCTGTCACAAAACTACATTTACATGTCCCCATGAACTAAAACAAGCGCTAAACTGTCTCAGTATTGGCTATGAAGAACAGCTAGGTTTCATCTCACTGGTTACAAGAAAATAGACATAAAAGTGTCCACTGAGATGACACAAATCAACACACTGTTTCAAAATTCACAAAGTTGTGAAAACAGTCATTGAGGTCTGGAAGACCATACTTTGATGGGTCTGGCCAACTCAGCACTGTATGAAAGTCCAGTGCCTGTACCCCCCTTCCCCCCCTTGGGACTGATAAGCCTAGCAGACTAATTGCCTCAGGCAAAAACAGACCAGCTGGGACATCAGTCTCATGGTGGACTGACTGCTCTGTCCAGCATTGTAGTGGGAACTACATGTATAGCCTGCCTGGTACATATAGCAACATGGAGCAGACCTGTTCCTGCATGAAGAGAACGAGATTCTCTGTATTTTATTGAGAACCTCACACAGTTGTTGGTGAGCCCCCCCCCCCCCATTTGCAACTGGACCCAAACCTTTCCAAATCATACACCTAGCATGCTTGGATAGAAGGCTGCCTGTTAGACAGGTTCAAGCTAATTTATTATGAATGCAAAATGGTTGCCTAGCACCATGGAGATAAATGCAGCTGTAACCAGCAGTAGAAGCCCTGTATGTGTACTGTTGGGAAATTCAGTGAATTTAGCATACATTAAAATTCCCAAATTTTTGTTTGCATGCTACTGGATTTGCCACATCTCTCAAACCATACATGTTTAAGTTAGAACTTTGTGTTTATCTGCATTAGTTTGGAAGATACAGAGCTTTTAAAATTTTAATTGCCCCTAACTTACATAAATTTAAACATCAAGACTATCCCATGCCAGGTGCTCAATTTCACTGGTAGGTCAGTCACTATGGCAAGTTTGGTGATTTTTGGAGTAATGGTGTCTGAGAATAACTCTGGATAAATTTGGTCATGAAGAAAAAAAAGAAAAGAAGGAACAAAAGAGAGAAAGAGCAAAAGAGAGAAGGAAGGAAAGAAAGAAAGAAAGAAAGAAAGAAAGTAAGTGAGTTTGGGTTTGCACCCATGACTCAATTTACCACTCGTACCTACTATCAACTGTGATGGACCCATGGTTACATAGGGACACAATAAGCCATATGCGTGTGTGTGTGTGTGTGTGTGTGTGTGTGTGTGTGTGTGTGTGTGTGTGTGTGTACACATATATATTGCCATCGCCATGTCTGTCAATCTGTCTGTTACCCTTGCAGATGCAATAACTTCAGCACAAATTGAAATACCACCAAGATGTCAGTGTATATATCACTTCTGATCTTCTGAGTCTGATATATATGCTTGAGTGTGTACACACTGTTTAAGCCCAGTTCAGATGACAAAAGTTTTGGATGAATGAATTTGTAATCCCTACATGAGGTCACATGCAACATAAACAGTCTATCTATGCATGCAACAGGAAACAAAACTGTCTATGGTATCTTTATGCACCTATGTGAAAATTAGTCAAATTGAGCGTACATGTAATTCAATTACTAACATCCACAGGCATAAAAAAATATAACTTCATGAATTTGGCAAAATGAATCATGGATATAAGATGAGGATGCATACTTATGTGCAATGTGTTTTCTTAACTGGACCTGCGGTATCTTAATCTTAAATCTGTGCTTAATGCACATATGTTTGCTAATTACATTCTAACTGACCTACTCAGCCATCCAGCAGAGTTCAAACCTGCTGATAAGCAATCTCTATGAAGTATCCCAAGAACACCTTACTGCATCTTACTTTCATAGTGCCAAGTATTTGACTTTCTCCTCACATCCTGTTACATAACAAGCATGTCTTACTACCTCTTGCCAAATTTAATTACCTCTAGCCCTGTCTTCAGTATATCTTACTCCCTCTTACCACTTTCTCCTTGTCTAGCACCATGAGAAAAGCATCTTACTTTATCTTACCAGAATTGGGTAAGAGAAAGTTAGACCTTATTTGCACTCAAACTTTCCATTAAGACATTTTCTGGGCTCCTAGTGTATATAGGCTTCAAAGACATACACATGAACGTCTGCTGTATCTGTTTAATGCCTTGATGTATTGTCATAAAATTTTTACACATGCATGCATAAGGACATAAGAATGTGTCTTGTGAAAAAAGTAGGTCACTAGGTCAGGCACGTAGTAATTAGGTCACTAGGTCAGGCATGTAGTTCACAGAGCCATACACACTATTGTGTCTGAGCTGTATCTCTAGTATCTCTTTAAAGCCATGATGTATTGTCCTGAAACTTTACACATACAGTTAAGCCTGCATTAAACTGAGCAGTCACCAAACGCATCAACCTTGTGCAACCTTTTTCGAACCTTTTGAGGGAAAGGCAAACCTTGTTCAAGCACATCTCTAACACTTTCCAAACCATTTTCTCTTATTGCATTAAAACCCTTTTGAACACTTTTAAACCTTTCTCTAATGGTTTACAACCATTTCACACACTTTCTCAACCTCATTGAGTAAAATGCTGAAATGCTTTGCAACGGTTTCAACCGTTTCAAATTCTTTGTCAACCTTTTACAAATGCTTTGTCAACCTTTTGCAAATATATTACAACCTTTACAAACCCTAGTACAACACTTTGCAACACAAAAAATGCATTTGGCTGTTAAGTTTAAGACAAGCTTAACTGTACATGCATAACAATAAAAGAATATGTTGTGTGGAAAAAGGAGGTCACAAGGTCAAGTATGTAGGTTACATAACCATGCACATTAACTTTTTGTGTTCAGGTTATATCCTTTTAATGCCTCGATGTACTGTCATGAAAGTTTTCACATGTATGCATATAAGGACAAAAGGTTATTTTCCAGTTTACTAAGAGTTTACAAGGACAATTAATTCCCATGTGATGTGGGTGGTGATGGTGGGGGGTCTTAAGGTTATTAGACCATTATATCTTGTTTTTGTGGTAAGGCATTAGGTAAGACGTTCCTTCACTTTTTTTGGTCCATGCGTATCAAATTTGCCTGTGATCTGCAACATGAGATTTGCAGTATTAATGGATTCAGACACTCTCACCAAAAAAAAAAAAAAAAAAAAAAGGTGGAGCGAAAATAAAACAAAGTTAATAGAATCATTTAAGTAAAGCTCTCAAACATAAGAACTCCCTCCCATGGGAAGGGAATGAAATTAACACTGCTGTAGGATATGCTTATGTCGCCTTCCATCTGAAAGCTACATGTAAGCACTGGGTCCACTCATGTATATTGTACACAGCTGGCATTTAAAGTGGTCCAGACTGCAGGAGACATGTTTTCATCAAAGACATTTCAGAGCAGCTGAACTGGTCCTTAAGGAAAGCCCAGCCTCTTTAAAGCTTTGATAAATTGACCACTTAGATCCATCTTTTTGCACCCACCAGTGAATATGACGTCATTTATTAACTTGTGATTCGTTTCATATCAGTAGCGTGAGTGGTATTTCCTGCTGAAATTAAGAGAACAATGCACTTTGAGATTCCTCATAAAAGAAAAGCTCTCATTCATAATTACTAAGATGCCTTTTTAATAATGAATGGTTGTCACAATGGCTACAAAGTTGGCCAGTATCTGCCGAAAGTTAACTCATTCCATAGTATGGTCACCAGCCTTGGTCAGTGGTTCTGGCACTGCCTGGCAAGTCATGCAGCAGCTGCCCTTGCGGCAGCTGCAGCATGACTTGCCAGGCAGTGCCAGAACCACTGACTTAAGACTATAGGCATGTTGGTACTTGGAACAAAAGCTCTTTTCATGAAGAATTTAGATATGCAATTGTCATCTTAAATCTTGGTAAATATAGGTAAATATCAGGGACTGGTATGGAATGAGTTAACAGGGTATGACAGGCAATGAAAAATCCACCTTTAAAAAGGAAAATTGTGGGATATTTTATGTATATTAAAATGAGGATTCACTGTATGACATGTATGTACACTCACCCATGTTGATGAAAACGAGGTACTTGTATGAGAAATTATGCTCAGAAATCAGTTGTGCAAATAGTCCCCAAATGTAACCCTTGTCTGTTTAGCATAAGCCTGAGTCAAGAGCTTTCCTTAACACATGTAGCTGTACCCAACATATGCCAGGGAAAGCTGTTGACGGAGAGCATGCTGTTATGATAGCTTTAAATCTGTACAATTCTGACCAAAAAATGTTTTCTGCAAATAAGCAATTGGCATTAAAATATTTAAGCAGATGGCAATTTACACTCAGGGTGCTGAGGAGTAATTTGAGTGCATGGGGTAAAGTACCATGCGGCGTAATCTTTTAGCCAGGTTTGTGTGTATTTCTCTGCCATGGATTCAGAAATAAGAAATTTAAGATCCATTTATGAACAGTAACCTGCCTGACATATCTCTGCATTTCCTGTTGCCCTGTCACTGCGTCAACTGTTTCAGTACCAACAGCAGCTTAAGTCGAATCACTGAAAAGGACATGCTCTGAATGGTAATAAGGGTGCTACACTCATGTTCTTTGTAAAAAGACCTTTCAGTCAAGTGTGACCAGCATCCCTGTAGTCACATAGAATATAATAATCCAGGTCAACAGCTTTCCTCTGTGCTCTTCATGGTGCATTACACCCAAGGGATGCTGAGGAAAGCTATTGACTCAGTCCAAAATGTGGCACTGAAAGAGTTAACCAAACATTGCCGGCATCAGTGTCCCAGGGTTGGCAGTTGTAACATTATAGCTCACAGTGGCCCTATTTCAGGACAAACTGACTGTGAAGTGTCTCTTTACTGGTTCATTCAGGTTGTTCATGCTGGCTGTACTTGTGATGATGGCAATCACTGGTAATGTAGACACTTTATTGTCTCAGGTCTGAATGTGCCAGAGGTATCGACTGGAAGCTGCTGGAATGTTGGTTTTGACATACATTTGGCTGAGAGTAAGGCTTTGGTACAAACTGTATACAGCACTATAGCCTTTGACCAATGAATGCCAGGAAAGTCAAGACAGGCTGGATCATAAATAAGCCTTGTTTTTATAAGTTATCACTGGCCTGTATTGGTACTTGTTGCAGTAGTATCTAGTTTGGAATACAAATACAAATTATGACTACTTTAATGGCCAATATAGTATAGTTTGGCCAATCAGAATATATAAGCTGAATACAGTGGTCCCCCTCTGATAAAGCCACCCCAAATGCTGCCAAAAAGTGGCCTTATAAGAGGGGTGGCCTCTCTTGAAGGGGGAGAATATAATGGAAATACAATTATAATTTCTGCACAAGAATGCTGGCCTTTCAAGAGGTGTGGCGTCTGGTGAGAGGGCCTTGTGAGAGGGGGCCACTATATATAAGCTGCCACCATATTGGTTGTTTAGAGCAACAACATATAGTTTGTACAATCAAAATACAAATAAATGCAAAGAGTATCATCAAACTGGTTACATTGTGCAGTAGAATGAGTTTGACTTCTCAGGCTACAAGTCAACTATTGTATGCCACAAAGCTTTTTTTCTGCTTTTATTAGATACTCTTGAAGCGGCTGAAATATATTATAACTAGCCATGTAAAACATTGATGGCAGTAGCAAGTGAAATATGAATAGCCAGGCAGAACATTGTTGGCAGTAGCAAGTGAAATATAAATAGCCAGGCAGAACATTGTTGGCAGTAGCAAGTGAAATATGAATAGCCAGGCAGAACATTGTTGGCAGTAGCAAGTAAAATATAAATAGCCAGGTAGAACATTGTTGGCAGTAGCAAGTGAAATATGAATAGCCAGGCAGAACATTGTTGGCAGTAGCAAGTGAAATATAAATAGCCAGGCAGAACATTGTTGGCAGTAGCAAGTGAAATATAAATAGCCAGGCAGAACATTGTTGGCAGTAGCAAGTGAAATATGAATAGCCAGGCAGAACATTGTTGGCAGTAGCAAGTGAAATATGAATAGCCAGGCAGAACATTGTTGGCAGTAGCAAGTGAAATATGAACAGCCAGGCAGAACATTGTTGGCAGTAGCAAGTGAAATATGAACAGCCAGGCAGAACATTGTTGGCAGTAGCAAGTGAAATATGAATAGCCAGGCAGAACATTGTTGGCAGTAGCAAGTGAAATATGAACAGCCAGGCAGAACATTGTTGGCAGTAGCAAGTGAAATATGAACAGCCAGGTAGAACATTGTTGGCATTAGCAATTGAAATATGAATAGCCAGGCAGAACATTGTTGGCAGTAGCAAGTGAAATATGAACAGCCAGGTAGAACATTGTTGGCAGTAGCAAGTGAAATATGAACAGCCAGGTAGAACATTGTTGATGGTAGCAAGTGAAATATGAACAGCCAGGTAGAACATTGTTGATGGTAGCAAGTAAAATATGAACAGTCAAGCAGAATTCTTTTAACAGCTGCTGTGGTAGCATACTGTCTGGTGACTTGCCAGGATCATTGATGTAAGACTGTATGCTTGAAACAAATAATTATAATATCTATAAAATAATATATAAGTTGATCTCTTTCACATTTTGACTGAATCAACTGCTTTCCTTTCATTGCACGTAAAGTTTACCGAGGAAAGCTGTTAACTTTAACCGTTCTATGGTCAGGGGAAACACAGGCATGTTGGTACTTCAGTGAGAGGCCAGTTTACAAAGAATGTGAATCTGGTTTCATTGTGTCAATTCAGGGAACATTAATGTCAGAATTGGCAGTAAAAGTGTTATATGTGCAACTGTCATTGGATCATGATGATTGAGATAATATGAAAGAACCTGGAATCAAACAGCAGGTAAAAATATCTTGTAGAAACCTTACAGGTAGCAAAGCGATAATCTGCATCATTGAAATGAACAGCTCAAGTGAGCACTTCTATGTTCTTGCAGATACGCAGCGGGAAAGTAAATATTAACACTGCTGGAACGATCAAATCAAGATAGGAAATGTCAATGTGAAGAAGACTGAATGCTAAAAAGTGTAACTTAAAAATTAAGGTACCTACTAGCTCTTGGTTTTCTTAAGAAGGGCACAAATTGGCATAAATTTAAACAGATTTCACAATTCATTCCAAAACCATAAATTCCTAGTCCAGTTAAGACTGAGTCAACAGTTTTCCTTTAGCACTATCTGGTCAATGTGCAAAAAGTAAGCTGTTGACCTAGGGCGTATAATCCTGTTAAAAATTTGAGAATTTCTTACAAACTTTTCAAAACTTTTCCCATGACAAATCCAAGCAAAGGAAAAACTGGCCAAGCAGGAGGCCCAGTATTGGCGCGTCATAGGGCTTTGGAATATTTGAAGCTGGAAACAGTCAGTGTTCCAGTAGAAACACATAAAATGTAAAAATTGGAATTTCATTGAAAAAATAATGAAATGTCGCAGAAGAATGAGATTTTGTATAAAATGTAGCAGAATGATATAATTTAATATGTAACACCACAGTAACATTTTGTATTAAATGTAGCAGAACAATATAATTTAATATGTAGCACCACAGTAACTTTTTGTATAAAATGTAGCAGAACAATATAATATAATATGTAACACCACAGTAACATTTTCTATAAAATGTAGCAGAATATAATTTAATATGTAACACCACAGTAACATTTTGTATAAAATGTAGCAGAACAATATAATTTAATATGTAACACCACAGTAACATTTTGTATAAAGTGTAGCAGAAAAATATAATTTAATATGTAACACCACAGTAACATTTTGTATAAAATGTAGCAGAATATGATTTGATATGTAACACCACAGTAACATTTTATATAAAATGTAGCCGAACAATATAATTTAATATGTAACACCACAGTAACATTTTGTATAAAATGTAGCAGAACAATATAATTTAATATGTAACACCACAGTAACATTTTGTATAAAGTGTAGCAGAACAATATAATTTAATATGTAACACCACAGTAACATTTTGTATAAAATGTAGCAGAACAATATAATTTAATATGTAACACCACAGTAACATTTTATATAAAATGTAGCAGAACAATATAATTCAATATGTAACACCTCAGTAACATTTTGTATTAAATGTAGCAGAACAACAAAATTGTAACTGAAATGTAGCGCAACAGTAAAATTTTGTATGAATTAAAGCAAAGCATTAAAATTTGACTGACTGCAACAAAGCAGTTAGTGCAAGACTATGTGTTAAGGTTATAGCCTTTGAAAGGATCTATACTTCAAAAAAATGTTGAAAGAAAAAAAATCCTTGATATGTCTATGACTGGTCAGTAGATGGAGAAGCTGGGTTTCACATGTGGGATCGCAGATTGATGGCAATGCATTGTGCAAGGTGTCTGCAGGGTATTTGTGTTGTCCGTGACTGCCAGCTGTGTCACCTGTGCTGACAGATACAGCTAGATAGTTATAGCTTTTCTCATGCTCATCTGTTGTCTGTTGTACCTTAAGTGCAGCCAGAGCTTCAAAGTGTGTGCTGTAATCCTGTGAGTGCAATAATTTGTCCTTGGAGTGTGATCAACAAGGAACAAGCTAGTTCTTTGTAAAGTCCAGGCAGTCAACAAAATAAATAGGATGGTATCGACTTTATCCTTAAGATTAGCAGAATATATGCCCAGTGGTTGCCACTAGCCAGAATGTGTCGTCAGGGCCAGAATTTCGCAAAATTTTGCGAGAATTTATTTTGATTTTTGTCAATTAGTTTTCTTGTTAAAGAAAGACAAGTTTAGGAGAATCTTTACGAGAATGGATTTTCCTACCTTAAGCTTTATTGAGTCCACACCAAGAAGGAACCCTGAGAAGCCCATTATCTGGGATTGTCTGTCCATCTGTAGTTCAGTCCCATTGTTTGGTCATCCACTAATAAGAAGAAAATTGTGTATGATAAAAGCTGTATCAAGTTAATTGTCATGTATTTGATGACTTTTATGTGTTTGTGTACTCTGAAAAGGTTTAAACTGGGCTTTAAGGTGGCCCATTGAACCACGACACTTGATGTCAAGCTATAACTTGCCATCATCCACATGATAAAATCAATTGATGTCAAGCTATGATATGCCACCATCCATGTGATGAAATCAATAACTTTGGTCCAAATTAGCTAGTACTGTGAGCTACCGCTGCAACCTAGCGATCACACCACCACTCTCTACTTGGCAACCGGCCTTTCTCCGTTGCTGGGTAGGTCACTCGATCCTCTGCCATCGGTTTGTTGTGCTTTGTTTTTCTACAATTGTCCAGTTGTTATACAGAAATAACATGGGCACTGGGTGTTCCGGTGTCGGACCTTTACCCCCAACAAAATGTCTTGAACAAATTCTGTCAAATTTGTCTGGTGGTTCATAATCTTCTGGTCTTTTCACCATATTCAACCACTCCCGTCATTTCAGTGTTTCTTTGGAGGAAAACCGTGTAAAGCTACCCCTTGCATCCAGGGCCATTTATCCAATTTACCCAGTTTTCTTGTATCTGGCTTACAGTCTAGGAACTTTGCAATTGTAGACTGTCATGGTAGCTTGTAAATACTTCCGTTGTACGTTGGAAAATAAAGATCAACTTTGCCATGTCATTTCCCTGTACTTTAACTATGGCGCAGTATGGCTGCATATTGAAATGACCTAACCTGCCGCAATGTGCACCAGGAAATGACCCTGGCGCTGTAGCGGCTGCCGATGGAACTAGCTAATTTGGACCTTAGGTATTGATGTCAAGCTATGACGTGCCATCATCCACATGATAAAATCAATTGATGTCTAGCTATGACATGCCATCATCCACATGATAAAATCAATTGAGGTCACAGTATGGCTTGCCATCATCCCCATGATACAATGTAGTGATGTCATGTCTATTGACATGTTCCATGGTGTGCATGATGAAATCAATGCTGTCACTGCAAGGTCTTTATTATTTAATGACTCAGTAATAGACACTGTTAGTTCCCAAGTATTAAGATTTACTCTGTTACAAGGTGTGCGTATCAGTGCATCGTGGCTTGTTCACTTGTCAGGTACTGATCGTCTTTACTTTCCCTGGCAAATTGTCAGTTCAGAACATGTCAGACAACTATTCATAGTTAAGATGCATCACATTTTGAAACTTAGAGAGTCATCATCCCATGGCAGTTGTTTTCAAATGTAAAGTATGTATACAGTGCTGATAACAGCACTGTATACATGTGTCAGAAGAAATTGAAAAAAAAAAAAAACAATGCACAAAGCATGGGTTTTAAGGAGACAGTATGAGTAGAATAGGGTTCATGTGTCAGAAGAAATTAAAAAAAACAACAATGCACGGGTTTTAAGGAGACAGTATGAGTAGAATAGAGTTCATGTGTCAGAAGAAATAAATATAAAAAAAACACAATGCACAAAGCATGGGTTTTAAGGAGACAGTATGAGTAGAATAGATTTCATGTTTCTGAAAAAATAAAAAAAAAACACAATGCACAAAGCATGGGTTTTAAGGAGACAGTATGAGCAGAATAGAGTTCATGTGTCAGAAGAAATAGATAAAAAAAAAAAACACAATGCACAAAGCATGGGTTTTAAGGAGACAGTATGAGTAGAATAGGATCTATGTGTCAGATGAAATTAAAAAAAATACAATGCACAAAGCATGGGTTTTAAGGAGACAGTATTTAGTAGAATAGAGTTCATGTGTCAGATGAAATAAGGAACCAAAATGTGTAAAGCATGGATTTAAGGAAACTATATGAGTAGGATAGGGTTTGTGTGTCAGAAGAAATAAGAAACCACAATGCACAAAGCATGGGTTTAAGGAGACAGCCTGGGTTGGATGGGCTTCTTATGTCAGAAGGAGTCAGAACCCACAATTGAGGAAGTAAAAAATTGTTTGTTATTCATTAAAAAACGAGAATTGACTACTTTAAGCAGTATCTGCTTCTCAAACCATGCTGTTCCTACTCTGATCTTTGTGTTGTTGAACAATCTTAGAGACCATGTTGAGCTACACATGATGTGTTGAACTACTGATGCACCAACCAAAGAACACGGCAACTCAAATCCTATGGACCCAATGATGCAATGGTTGAGACGGGAAGAACATCTTGAAAATATATAGTTACAGCTGCTGCAAATAGTCGAAAAGACCATAAGCAGCTGGTTTCAGTGAAGTCATTATACCACCAAGAAAGCCCATGCTTGAACTAAAAATTTCAATCTGGATGGATAGGTTACAATTAGGTTGAGAATCAAAATTGTTTTTACTAAGATACTATCTCAGACTTCTCAGTAACCCACTTGTTTTGAAATTAAGCCATTATTGACATCAACTGTCAATAACCTGACTTGTGTTGGCAAATTTATTGGTGCAATTTTTACATTATATAAATAAGATTTCTTTTAGGGGATCAATTATTAGATAACATCTTGCAAGATTTACATCATTAAAATCAAACAATATTAGGTAGATTTTTCTCAAAATTTACTGTTGCCTTGTGTCACACAGTCACATGAACACTTTGGTAGTACAGTAAAACCTAGCTGTGTTAAGGGGGCACCCTTAGGACTGTGCAAAAGTTCTGTGAGGTTATAGCCTTCTCTGCTAGTATTTTTGCTGCAAAAACAAGTTCTGTGGTGCTTCTTCCCACTCTGTAGGCTGCTTGAGTTATAGGGATATGATCATTTAATTATGTCTCCCCGTGCAAAGGTGGGACATATTGTTTTTGCTTCTTCTTCTTCTTCTTCTTCTTCTTCTTCTTCTTCTTCTTCTTCTTCTTCTTCTTCTTCTTCTTCTTCTTCTTCTTCTTCTTCTTCTTCTTCTTCTTCTTCTTCTTCTTCTTCTTCTTCTTCTTCTTCTTCTTCTTCTCCTTCTTCTTCTTCTCCTTCTTCTCCTTCTCCTCCTCCTTCTCCTCCTCCTCCTCCTCCTCCTCCTCCTCCTCCTCCTCCTCCTCCTCCTCCTCCTCCTCCTCCAACACATTGTGGTGTGCGTTGTGGATGCGATAACTCAAAAAAGATTTGACTTGGGAAGTTGAAATTTTATTTGAAGATATTCCTGTATAAAACCTTGCTTGAAACTGCAAATGGGTGACCTTGACCTATTTTTCAAGGTCACGTGGGCATGTCATCTGAAATTGACATGGATGCAATAACTCTGCAAGGATTTGACTTAAGAGGTTGAAATTTTGCATGATTATGTACAATAATATGAACTAGGTTGGGATATAGATGGGTGACCTTGGCCTATTTTCAAGGTCACATGGCCACTTTTAAAAATCATTGCAGATGCACTTGAGAAAGATTTGACTTCAAGAGGTTGATATTTTGTGTGATTATGTTTCTATGTAGGACATTTGTAAGACCTTGCTTGTAACTGCAGATGGAGGACCTTGACCTGTTTTTCAAGGTCACTTGAACATTTCATCTAAAATCAATGTGGACGTGATAACTCAAGGAAGATTTGACTTGGAAAGTTAAATTTTATTTGAAGATGTTCCTATATATGATCTTGCTTGGGATTGCAGATGGGTGACCTTGACATATTTTTCAAGGTCACATGGGCATGTCATCTAAAATTGACACACATGCAACAACTCTGCAAGGATTTGACTTAGGAGGTTGGAATTTTGCGTGTTTATGTACCATAATACCAACTAGGTTGGGATTGCAGATGGGTGACCTTGACATATTTTCAAGGTCACATGGCCACTTTTTAAAAATCATTGCAGATGCACTCAAGAAAGATTTGTCTTAAAGAGGTTGACATTTTGTGTGATTATGTTTCTATGTAAGACTTTTTTAAGACCTTGCTTGTAACTGCAGATGTATGACCTTGACCTATTTTTCAAGTCCACGTGGGCATTTTGTCAAAAATCAACATTTTGAAATGTCAATAAAGAGTGTACCTTTACCATATCTGTAGATCATTGGAATTGGTATGCCTATTTATAAAAATAAGGGTGACAATAGTAAGGGCGCACGGGAGACATTTGATTTTCTGTTGGAAAATCAGCCTGTTCTAGTTTGTTTTGGATTCCAGGCAACAGTGCCCACTAAACACAGGTGCCCACTTAGCGGAGGTGCCCACTCGGACAGGTTTTATTGTACATTGCATTAACCCTGCAACTGGCCAAAACTGGATGGTGGTCAAATGTTGTCTACGTCAGTGTTTTCAACTAATTGTAACAGCAACGAAAAACAGGTTGACTGAGAATTGTAGATGAGACACATCAAGATAGGATGCCCCAGGTCAGTAGCTTTCTTTGGCATGCACTGGGCACATGAAGAGGAAAGCTGTTGACTCAGTCTGAATTCAAGGAGAAAAAGGTTAATGTCATTGTAAAAGCATGAACCACTATTTCGTTGTGGCCTCAATGGGGGCACTTTAAGTGTGAATAGGTCTCAATAAAGCGGAGTAGCCTCCCGTCCCCTGATGAAGGGCCACCCGGGGCCCGAAACGCACTGGGGGAGGCTACCCTTGAGTTGCTCTATTTCCTTTATAAACATTTCCTTTATAAACTTCTCATTTTGATGTCTTTAATGTTTCAAGATTTCTAGGTGTTGTTTGCTCCCTTCTTTTACATTTGATCTTAGACCAGTCCCATGGGAGGCGGACCATGCATCTCTTAGTTGATCAATCTGGGCATCTTTTTACCACCCGACAGCTTCGGCCTTTGTGTTGCCCTCCTAGTTTTACACATGTGTCTCAGATTGCGCTTAAGGCATATAAAAGAACTTGAAATCTGGCTGTGGAAAGCCAAAGATAAAGATATGTCTCGTGGCTGGCGTGCATTGCCAAAACGTACAGGCAGCATAATTGTGTGCTGCACGCAGTCAACAAGTCTCTGTGTGTGCTTCAAAAGCTTAACAGTTGAATACACATGCGTTAGAAAGATATAGTGTGAGGTTATAATGGTGATATGGGTCATTGTCACTTCAGGAAGATTAAAGACCAGCAGAGTTACGCATTGGTGCTGTGCAGCTACCAATCAATAAACTTCGATTGGCTCATCCATTATCCAATATGCAATTACCTGCCCATTGTGCACACACTGGCAAATCACCGATTTTCCCAATGATTGGTCTGGGCCTACTGACTAATAGCCCAATGACATGTGCAGTTATCCTCTACCACAGTCACGATCTTGGGAGGATTTACAGCCTTTATTTTGAGAAGGAAAATGAGATTGTCAAGAAGGATCTGATTTGATACATGTACGTTTATTCTTGAGGTTGAACAGGAAGATAAAAGCTGACGCATTGGCTTCGTTGCACACAGACTACAGATGGTCGTGTTAACACAGCCGTCAGGAAGACTATGGCTTCAAAGCAGGCCAGCAAATCCATCAGCGAGCCATAGGGCTCCTGTCTGCAGTACTCTATAAAGGAAAAATGCTTGTCAATGTGTATGTTTTCCTGCTGTGATCAATGAACTCTTCAGTGTTTGCAGAAACAGACTTGTATCCATATTGAATTTCATAAAATGGTTAAAGTACATGCATTGTATGCTTTGAGTGGTGCCTTTTATTGCTGCATTGGCACATGAAGGATCAACACACAATGCCGAATGCGTGTGTTTGACGATGCAATAGCGTTGCCTTTGACAGACCTCCCCGAGGGTATGTTGTAATGTTGTCACATGTAGGTGGTCTCTCAATAGAAGTCAAATAACCTGGATAAAATAGCACCTGGGACTTGCTAAATGTAGTGTTAATAGGATGCAGGCAGTCTAACTGGAGGGGTCTTACAGGGGTGGTACTAATGTTTTTGTCTGGTAATATGCAAGTTAGATTTTCCTTGATTGAGAATTATGCCATCTTACTTTCTGTGACATTCCTGTGATCATGTAAACCCATGACCTCCAAGCCTTTTCAGAGGCTCTCAGTCTCCTCTTTTTGGCAGAATGCCTGTTTTTGTTTCAAAAATGAAAATTTTCCTGTTCGCCCACATACAAACTGAACTGTCTAAACTCTCCCACTTAAGTACATGTACATGTACGGAAAATAATACAAATTAAGATATCTAGGTGTTGCAGGTATCAATTCAAATGTACCACAGTGCCAAAGTTCAACTCTTACTGCAAAATTTGAAAAAAAAAAAATATCTCTTAGGAGTGGGGTCCTTCCTCCACACCTCATTTGTTTTGCTACTTTTTATTATGCCCACCCCACCCCCACTGGAGGAGGGGCATATAGTAATCACTTTTTTATCCCCTGCTTACGAAGTGGGCGAGGGGATATGGTAATGGGCACCGTCCGTGTGTCCGTCCTTCTGTCCGTCCTTCTGTCTTTCCGTCCGAAACAAATTTTGTCTGGCCCATATCTTCTACATTATTAATGCTACCTCTTCCAATTTTTGATGGTGGGTAGACCTTAGGTAGTAGGTGTGCATAGGCATTGTTTTGTGTGGCTAATTACTTCCATTAATTAATTAATTAACAAAGTTCCTTAAGCAAGCTCCAGATACAATACAAATTTTGTCCGGGCCATATCTTCTAAATTATTGATGCCAGCCCTTTGATTTTTTATGGGGGGTAGACCTTAGGTAGTAGGTGTGCATAAGCATTGTTTTGTGTGGCTAATTGCTTGCATTAATTAATTAATTAACAAAGTTTGTTAAGCAAGACATTTTGTCCGGGCCATATCTTCTAAACTAATAATGCTAGCCCTTTGAATTTTTTTTATGGTGGGTAGACCTTAGGTAGTAGGTGTGCATAGGCATTGTTTTGTGTGGCTAATTACTTCCATTAATTAATTAATTAACAAAGTTCCTTAAGCAAGCTCAAGATACAATACAAATTTTGTCCGGGCCATATCTTCTAAATTATTGATGCCAGCCCTTTGATTTTTTTATGGTGGGTAGACTTTAGAGGGGACATGGTAATGGGTACCGTCCGTGTGTCCGTCCGTCTTTCCGTCCGTCCATCCATCCATGATTACTGTGGGCGGGGGATATGGCTAGCGTCAGCGGCTACTTGTTGTGCTTACATGTGTTTGTCCATTCGCATTCTGTGTCTGGACAATAATTCACTTGTGCTTCAACTTAGATTAACAAAACTTTACACATAGGTGCATTGGGATATAAGGGTGTGTCATGTACCAAAAGTAGGTCACTAGGTTCAGTATCTGGGTCACAGTGACATATCCTTGTAAGATTGTATCTGGGCTGTAATTCCTTTACTGTGTAACTTAGACTGATGAAATTTTACGCACAGATGGATCTACAAATAAGGGTGTGTCATGGTCTTAGGTCACTAGGTCAAGTATCTGGGTCAGAGGGATATTTCCTTATAAAATCATGTCTGGGCCATAATTCCTTTACTACGTAACTTAGTTTCATGAAACTTGACACACGCACATATGTCTTTACTTAGTAAGTTGTGTCAAGAAACTAAAGTAGGTAACTAGGTCAAGTATCTGGATCACGGTGATACAGTCATGCAAAACTACATAACGCTTCATGTCTGGGCTGTAATTCTGTTGTCCTTCAAGTTAAATTAATGGAACTTTACACACAAGTGTATCTAGACATAAGAGTGTGTCATGGACCAAAAGTAGGTTGTTAGGTCCACTATCTGGGTCAAAGTGACATATCCTTGTAAAAGTGTCTGGGCTATAGTTCCTTTACTAATTAACTTAGTTTCATGGAACTTCACACATGCATATATCTTGATCAAAAGGTTTGTCATGAAACAAAAGTAGGTCACTGTGACACGTATGTGGTCCTCTGCCATTCATGGCCAGGCTATAATTCGCTTGCACTTCTACTTAGATTAATAAAACTTTATACACAGGTGCATCTGGACATAGGGTTGTATCATGTACCAAAAGTAGGTCACTAAGTCAAGTATCTGGGTCATAGTGAAATATTTCTGACAAAATCATGTCCGGGCTATAAACTATTTAACTTGGATTAACAAAACAGCACACACAGATGCATCAACACATAAGGGTGTGTCATATACCAAAAGTAGGTCACTAGGTCAAGTATCTGGGTCACAGTAACATATGCTTGTAAAATTGTGTCCAGGCTATAAATCCTTTACTGTTTAAGTTAGTTTCATGAAACTTAACGCACACATATATCTTGAAACTAACACACACATATATCTTGACCTAGAGGTGTGTCATGAAGCAAAAGTAGGTCATGAGGTCAAGTATTTGAGTCACGGTAATACATTCATGTAAAACTTCATTATGCTTCATGCCCGGGCTGTAATTCTGTTTTCCTTTGACTTACAATCATGAAACTTTACACACCTGTGCATCTGGACACAGGAGTATGTCACGCATAAATGTAGGTTACTAGGTCAAGTATCTTGGTTATGGTGATAGCCTATTTTTATTGACTACAGTCATTTCAATATGAGACCTTTCGATTAGCAAGGTTGTGAATGAGGCGGGGGGGGGAGCATGAATCCAGCAGTCACTGATTGCGTTTTAGTTAATCTTCCTCTTGCCTGCTATATGGGATATAGATTCTCTCACTTGACCATCCTCACATTTTTAAGCCTCTGCCCTTACCTGATATTGAAATCCTGCTGTATATGACCACTTACGGTTAGAATATAGAACATGCATATGAATTTACCAAAATTTTTAATTTTGTATACGTAGCTTAGAAATAGTGGCAACTGCAATTGGCAACCATTGCGTAAGTTTACTGGTAGAAACCCAAAGGTGTTACTAACTGTGCCAACGAAGAATATTTATTTGAAGCATGACAGTTTCTTAGATCACACTTATTGTGTGTGTGTGTGTGTGCATGACAGTTTCTTAGACCACACTTATAGTGTGTGTGTGTGTGTGTGTGTGTGTGTGTGTGTGACATTTTATACTGTTACAGTAACTTTTGTCAAAGTTCCAGCTTTGGCAAGAAAAACATTCTTTGCCGTATTTGATACGGAGAATCCAGTATAGGTGGCCCATTAAGGATAATGTTGGGATCACGGGTTGTTCGATTTTCATGTTTTTGTGTGCCAAGTGGAAACATGAAAATACAACAATGAGTGGTCCCAATGTTATCCCCAATGGGCCACCTCTACTGGATTTTCTTTCTCCTATGTCTAAAAAGGGCAGATACGCTCCACATCGAAGTTCTATCGGAGAAATAATTTTGAAAACAATGGCATTTTGAAAGTGGGAGGAGTCTGTATTTTATAATATGAACCATAGCCTCTCGTTTGTTTGTCTACTATACTTGAAATCAATGAATGACAAATCAAATGAAAGATTACAATTGAAACCTTATCCCTCATACCCATGCAGGATAACCCATTTAGGATAAGCTTCAGACATAAGAGAAACAGGGATCTGGTCCCTATGATACAGCTACTTACTTGTAGAGTGATGCAGACCACAGCAGGATCGCAGCTAATGTGAATGCCCCTGAAGGAGGTGCCGTGTCTTGCACACTTTATGACTGATGGAGAGTTTTGTCTTGTACCAATCAACAGACCCAAATAAGGAGCTGTTTTTCAGTGAACATTATGGACCAAGGCTCAGGACAATCTTTGAAAATTATGGATGACAGTTAATCATGAGGTGTAATCCTCAAATAAACTAAATATACTTAAGTCAAAAACAAAATGAATGCTTCCATTGGTTTTACATGGATTATGATAAATAATATGTTTTAGGGGCTGTGTACAAAAAAAAAAAACTTTCCAAAATTCGAAGAAAAACTCAGAATGGGGGAGAGAGTTAATGCCAAAGTCAGTTTTTTTACCGTTTATTTGCAAAAGTAAGAAAATATGCAGCTGAAATACATTTTTTCGTTATTTTTACAAAGAGCGACATCTTCAAATTAAAAATTGAACAGTGGTAATGCGTATAAACTGTCAGCATGCAGTTCTTTCAGTATATAACAATCATAGGGCAGGGTCCAGCAGGACTAGAAAGTGTTTGCTCCAACAAACTCTTTTTGTAACCTTTGTAAAGTCTGGAAATACTGTATATGGGGCATTTACAATATATATTTCCCCTCCTGAGTGGCCAACCCCTTACGATTAAGACTGCATTTCTGATGCATTTGGAGCAGCCTTAAAAGAGAGGGGTGACTGTATTGCAATTCTGTGCGAGAACCTATTCCGAGAAATTGGTGATATTGGAGAGGGGAGGGGGTAAATTTCCATCCAAGGTTTTATTGGATAGTTGGTGCTTTTTGTATACGACCCTTTATATAGAATGAAATGCACCACTGTAATTTTATGCAGTGTGACCAGTTAAGGCCAGAACACTACATCATGCTTGATCAAGTGCAGTACAAAAGGTTGTTCTGGAAATGAAATAAAGTTCAGAATTTGATGATCATTATTAAGTCTGGCATTGAGTTCCACAGTTTGCCTGTAGCCTAGGAGAGTCATGTCTACCTACAGAAACTCACAGGGCACAATTGCTAAGAATCTGCCAAGACAGCACTTCAGGGGAAAACAGGTCACTCTTCAGGACCATCAAGTTATCCCAAAAGAGTGGTTAAACCAAATGGTATTGCAGACCAAACATAATTCCCGCATTTACACTTGACATTATGCCAAAATGCTCTTCTTACTGTAGCATTCTGTTTTTCAAGCATTTTCCTGCAGCAAAAAAGAAACAAAAGAAAAGAAAAACAAAAACAAAAAAACAGGAAACAAAAAACATGCAGCTTTTCTTTGCCAAGGAGTTTCTCTTATTGAGTTTCAGACACACTCATTTTTTGAAAAACAATGTACCAACTGCCTACCACAATACAACAGCTTCCATTGATGTGGGTCGCATGCTTTATGGAAACTGTTGACCTGGGGTTTGTTATCTTGGCAAGTCTCATCTATGATTTTCATGCAAGTTTTTGATTACTATTGAAATTAGTCAAAAGCGCTGAGGCAGACAACATTTGACCACCAGCCGGTTTTGGTCGGTTTGAACAGGAAACAATTCATGCTTTTGATTAAATTTCTAATGAACCCTTTCCTGCTCAAATCACCCCAAAGTGCCTTGATGTATATTTTGACGTGCTTTAATGTTTTACTTAAATATATTTCATGTTTGGAACGAGCAGGACTCGAACCTGCAACCTTTGGCACCAGTCGCCTAGCTGAAATGGAAAATGCACATATCCACTCGACCAAATCCCCATTCCTATAAAAAATGGTTCAATGGAGGTAGTTATATGCGAGTGCCATGTCAACACGGTAATGCAGTATATTTACTGAGTTGCCATTTCTTTCCAGAATCGGGGACTTAAATCTATCAGCATTAAGGAAATGCCGAAAATATGTATTTCATGTTCGGAAGGAGCGGGACTCGAACCTGCAACCTTTGGCACCAGTCGCCTAGCTGAAATGGGAAACACACATATCATTACTAGAAAACATCTTTGCTGAGATTCGTATGCAAGACCATTCATGATGGCATGCCTTAGGTCTGTAACTTTCCTTAGAGTGGGTTGGTGCGCCCAATCCACACCAAAGAAAGCTATTGACTCACTCATACTCTGATCGGGAATGGGTGAATAGAAACCATTGTGGATGCAAATTACAGAATAGACAGATCATGGAGGTATGCACTAGGTCAACAGCTTTAGGTACAGGTTTGGCATAATACAGCCAATCACAGCCAAGGAAAGCTGTTGGCCCTTACTTTCAACAGGAGAGGGGATATAGCACCCCCACACTGCTAGTTTAAAAAAAATCGTTAAATGTATCAAATGTGTTCTACGATGTTTCTGTTATTATTATCAAAGTTATACAATTTGACTTGCGGCTATTTACTTGTCCTTTGAATGCACACCCCAGAGAATGTGCCAAAAAAGCCAGGCTGCAAGTTTGGACTTGAGCTGTATACAAATATATTTCAAGTTGTTTGTTTGATGGTCAATTCTATTTGATGAGTGTGTGGCTTGTTTACATGTCCTGTAGTCAAAAGGCCAAGTTTTGAAGCAGTCAAGTTAATGTGTCTAAGAGATAGATGAGCCATTCATTTACGTATTGTCTGCAGACACACATTGAAATGTCAGGTGCTACTTAACATGTATCGGCATCCGAGAATAATCACAATGTGGATGAATACACACAGCCCTTGCTTCTGTTATCGAATGATGCTGCAACAATTTGAGCGCCAGAGGCCTGCGATTGAATTTACACCATCTGTTGACCGGATTAGGAGCAGCCATCTTTCTCTGGACCACTCTCAAGTAACCTGCCCAAATTAGATTGTCATAAATGCTTGACAGAAATTACATGATCCTAGTATGCAGTGTAAGGTCGGACCCTGGCTCCTTGGTCACTCTGGGGCTGTCATTAAGGCTGTAGCCTGACTTGCTCTGGCTTGCCACTGATTCTGAATGGCCTCTAACTTAACCCTTTCCCACTCCAATCAGCAAAAAATGCCTGGATGTAAATTGTCCTCAAGTTTTGTTTTATATAATTTTACTTAACCCTTTCCCTCTTGAAACTGGCCAAAACCGGCTGGTGCTCAAATGTCCTGATCTTCAGTGTTTTCAACAAATTTCAACAATAATTAAAAACATTTCGACTGAGACACATAAATGAGACCTTTTAAGATAACGTCTGAAAATTGTAGGTAAGACTGGTCATGATGCCACATGCCATTGGTCCATTGTTTTGTATCCATGCTGAGGAAGACTGTTGACTAAGTCTTATTCTCACTCAGTCCTGTTCTGACCAGGAAAGGCTTGAGGAGTGGATGGACTAATTTGCCCAATCAGACTTAGATTGCCCAAGATTGAATATGGGATATTCAGACAAAGCTGTTCACACATTGGATGACATTATGATAACAGTCGTCGGTGTAATTGTGGTTATTAAATATTGACATTAGTGCATTGCTGTATATCAGTACAAGTTTATATTCAATGAAGAGAGATGACATTTTAACCCTTTCATTTGCTAATTTTGACAAATTAAAGTGAATGTTCAGTGAGTTGACATAATATACCAGATCCGTATCAGGGTGAGTAAAATTGTTTTGAAACTGCAGTGAAACCTGTTTTGAGAGACCACCCCTTGGGCAAGCTAAAAAGTGGTCACATAAGGCAGGTGGTGTCTCAATGGAGGTGCAGTAACATGGGAAAGATACCAAATGAACTTGGAAATTTTTGCTTTAAAATGCAGCTGGTCTTTCAAAACAGGTTTCGCTGTACTTGTCTCTAGGACAAGCAACAAGAAATTTTCTCTTGTCCTTCCTGTGGGAAAAAAGGCGATAAAATAGACCATCTTTATTTCAGATTGGCCTTGTCCTTCCTTTCAGTCAGAATGGGTAATTTGTAACATATATGTCACATGAGCAACAAACCATCTCAAAACGTCTCTAGAGGACAATGATGCAGTTACTAACTGCTCCCTTTTACTGTTTCTTGTCTCCTCCTCCTGGGGTCATAATTCAGCCACTCAAAATGGTGTCTGCTCACAATTTCCCTCCATTAATCTGCGAAAAAAAATCCTCTGGGGATTGTGTTTCAAAATTTGGCTGAAAGTTTCTTTCTTCTGTTTTTTACCCTTCGGCCTTATGAGGCCGACGGGTATTGTCGTACCCTGCGCCGTCCATCTGTCTGTCCGTCCTTCCGATGGTTTCACCACCATAACTTCAGAAATTTTTGAGACAGGACTTTCAAATTGCACATGATATTACACTCCTATATGGTCTACTTTGTGTGCAAGCATAGATGACCTTGACCTAATTCTCAAGGTCACACAGTGGTCACATGTGTTAAGCCATGTTACCGCTCTACCTTTTAAAACCCTGCATCTAGCAATCTAAATCTGACACACAAGAAAGCTGAATAGGGGTAATCTAAGAGCCTATTGAAAATCGAGGTCATAGCTTTATATTTGACCTACCTTTTGAGGTCAAAGGTTAAGTGCACAATGGTGGTATTGGTATAAGTAAGGAAGTATTTAAGTCAGTTACATGAAATTTTATACACACATATCATAACCAAAAAAATGTGATCATACACTACACCTGATACTATTGGACACTATTCCTATTCACTTACAGCAAAAGAGATTGAAGGCAGCCGAAGGATGCTGCGTTCTTTGAACAATATTTTAATCCTTGCATTGTTTATCTCTTAATACCCACCACAGTTGAATTTCTGTTTGATGTGATCAACGACTGAAAATATTTATTGCCACAAAGTACACTTCGGTTTGTGGCTGTTGGTGGAATTTTTTTCGCAGTGATGAGGGGGAAGGCATTATAAGTTGCACCCCACAGAAATTGAGATGTTTTTTCATGCTGGAAATGATATAAAAAGTAGGAGTGCTGTTAGTTAAGCATGGGGACCACTGTTGGAAAAACAGGATCCAGGAGATTCCAAGCAATTTTAACCCTTTCGTGCTCAAATGGCCAAGAAGTGCCTGAATGTAAATTATCGTCTGCCTTCAAGTTAGCATTTTTACTTAAATTCCTCAATACTAGAAAACATCTTTGCTGAGATTTGTATGTAAGACCATTCATGATGGCACGCCCCAGGTCAATAACTTTCCTTGCAATCTGCCCTACCTGCACCAAGGAGAGCTATTGACTCAATCATACTCTGACCAGAAATGGGTTAACAATCAAAAAAAGCAGGAGACCTGGAGCTTGTGAAGATCATTCTGTTACCTGGTAATTGTTTAATTGGTTGCCAAGGGCCTTCAGCCAATCAGAACACAGGGTTGCAGGTCATTTTTGCCATGTCCCCACATGGGATTTTGTTGGCAACCCAGTTGAATAGTGTATGTCTGTGGCTTTTGCAGGTGAGGAAAGCCTGGCTTGATGACTAGAATTGTAAGCGAATTACCCCAAACATAACAGAATAGAATTTACTACTCAGCCAGGAGTCGCGCTGCAGTTGCTTGCATCCAGGGACCTTGGATTGCCCTTGACCCGCATGTGCATAATGGCTTTGGTCAAGGGCAGTCCTTGCTCTGTGGATACACCTGCAATAAGTCCAGGACAAATTGTAAAGTCTAGAACAATATCCAGCAGGCAGCTCAATCTGCAGTACATTCATGTACGTCATTGTGTGCTCAGCAGTAGCCAGGTCTTTCAGGTGATCAGAACGAGAGTAATTTTCTCCGTGGATAACTTCCCTGAAGCTGTGGTGGGTACAGCTTAGGGCATCCAGGCTGCCTCGTCCCACGCAGGACTGTAATTGTAGTAATTGTTTTCCAAGGAACATTTTATTTTGTCGTGAATGTGACTGTAAAACTACCAGTTTGTGCGCCAATCACACACAAACTAGATTCGACACACAAGACTGCAATTTAGAATGAAGAAGGTTGGCACTCGTCAACAGCCCATAGGCTCACTGCATTGCAGTTTAGTGTCATGCTCGACCTGAAACTTCCTTCACAAACAAGTCACTTTGCATGTGGTGTTTGTCCAAGACAGGTAAACCACCAATTAAGAACATGACCTTTGATCTTGGATGAGGAGATAATTGACAAGAAGAATTACCATATATCTTTACTAATTGGAGTCCATTGGTTGGCATGCGTTTGTTTTCATGAAAGAAACTAAGTCGAAAAGTAAATTGCAGTGGGATAACATTTGCGGCACTTTTCAGCTGGTTTTTAAATTTTTCTATTTCATTTATTTATTTATTTGTTTATTTATTTATTTATTTATTTATTTATTTATTTATTTATTTATTTATTTATTTATTTATTTATTCATTCATTCATTCATTCATTCATTCATTCATTCATTCATTCATTCATTCATGTTTTTTGGTCAGACTGTTCCATTTGTTTCCTCGCTTGTCCAGTTGGTCTACAGGCGAAAAAAAAACAGGTTTATAGAATTATTTTATTTTCAATGACATTGAAAGGACACTTTTTATAAGAAGGTACATATATAAATCTTTATTAATTTGTGTTCTATGTAGTTGATAATTTTTCTTTTGCTTCACCCTGGAACACCAGTATTATGCCTAACTATATTTGCATCTTCCAATATATCTCATATAACAACCAAGATAAATCCTAAAAGTCATTTTGTATTCCACACTAGCATGGACAGCAAGTGGTCAAAAGACAGAAAGATTCTCTTGGGAGTTTGGGACACCTGAAGACTTACAATCACAATTTGTCATTTCTTTGTGGTGAATAAGAATTATTAAGCCTATAAGGTTGGAGTACTCATTAAACAGGGACCTTTTTCTCTGTTGCCTGTATGGAGAGGGCACAGTATTAGAGTAATCACCACAGACGGCAAGAGAGCCGAGCCACAATATAAGTACTACCTTCAGCAGTGAATATCACCTTTGGCTGTAGCTGTGTCTTTCAGAGAAAGACAATGTGCCAGGAGAACTTTTTCATGTCCTCATAACGAGAACACTTTGCTTATGATTGCATGGCAATCAGAACTGCAGTGTGTTTGAAGTCTGACATGTTTGGGCTGATGTATGTGGATGGCCAGCCCCTGGCTCTGTTGCTGTATGTGGGATGCCTGTTATTGCACCGTCAACCTTTTGTGAGGCATTTTGAGCTCCCTGTCATGGACTCAAAAACATGAAAGATAGAGTATGACCTGGGCTCAGGAAGTCTTTACTGCTCCCTTCACAACTTTCAGCCAAATATTGAAACAGAAACCCCAGAGGATTTTTTTTTGCAGATTACTGGAGGAAAATTGCGAGCAGACACCATTTTGAGTGGCCGCATTATGACCCCAGGAGGAGGGGACATAATGTAAGAAGCAGTTAAAGAGAGCAGTCAGTAACTGCATCATTTTCCTGTAGTGACATTTTGAGATGGTTTGTTGCTCATGTGGTATATATGTTACAAATTACCCATTCTGACTAAAAGGAAGGACAAAGCCAATCTGGAATAAAGATGGTCTATTTTGTCGCCTTTTTTCCCACGGAGTGTCTTGTGTGGCAGGCTGTATGTGTGATGTTAAACCTGACAGCCTGGCAGTGTCATATGATCTTGCACAATAAGCGAAGTGTAAAGAGTCTCTTGCAGTTGTAGGCGCAGGTGACATTTATCTGCAAGCTGAGAATGGTGAGAAAATAAGCGTGGTGGAAGTATGCATCTTAGCCTCGAAAGTTAAAAAAAAACCAGCAGTATAATTAAGAATTTCCTAGAAATTGTGAATACGTGTTAAACAAATTTGAAATTTTCACCGGATCAGAAATCTTGAATCTGTAACAGCATGTTCACACGCACATAACTGGATAATTTAACTTAAGGGGGAAGGTCTCAGTATCTGGATGATATCAGGTTGTCACTCAAACTCAGTCTCATTGCAGCTGAGTCCACTGGGCCACAGAAGGCATAATGTAATGAGGTGGAAGCCTATATGATGGCATGAAAGCAGAATTGCTCAGTTAAGCACACACAAGTTCCTCTTACAGTGGATAATTCTAAGAGGCTCTCTGTTGATGTTCATTTCATAAAGTTCCTGGAAAGGATATGAAGCAAAAGATGGCTGTAACTGATATTGACATGAATCGCCTTGCAGTGGCGCTAATTCGGCTTCGCCTTATTTGCTTAAGATGTTTCCAGCCATTACCAAGAATTCTGTTGTAACCTGATGTTGGATTGCAGTTTCAATGGGAGGGATTAACTCTCACAGCGCTAGTCATAAGAAAAGTTTGCTCAGCTGAAGTTCTGTAATAACAGACTGACTTACTGTCTCTTAAAAATTAATAGATAGATGGATGGATGAATAAAAAGTAAAATTTAGAAAAAAACAACAAATTTCATTCAAGTACCAGTATGATGATGATGATGATGATGATGATGATAACCATCATACTTACAATTCCAGGAATTAAAATTATGGAAAATAAACAAACTTTTCATTTCAATAATTGCCTGTTATAACAGGGAAATAAATGTCCAATAATTAGACATACAGTTCCGCCCGTCTAAAACTTAACAGCCAAACGCGTTTGTGACGTTTGGCTGGTGTTTGGTTTGCGTTTGAAAACGTTTGAAAGCGTTTGGTTTGCGTTTGAAATTCGTTTGAGAAGCGTTTCAAACACTTTCAGCATTGCGTTTCAAACACTTTGAGCAACGCGTTCGGTACACATGCGTTTCAAACGCGTTTGGTACACATGCGTTTCAAACGCTTACAGATGCATTTACAAAGTTTAGGTGTTATGTTGTATTTTCCCCTTGTTGCTTAAGTTAGAGATACACAAAATGAATGTTTACATTACTTTTCTTCCACACACAAGTGTACATAAAATTGTTCACAAGAATATGAGTTGATAAAGATTCCAGTGGGAATCGAAATATAAAAAAATAAAGAAAAAATATTTTAATGTAAATAAAAACCCCAAGTGAATGAATGTATTTAAACTAGGATGCATCTTGAAGGAATGACGTAAAGAAATAAGCAAACTTGGAACTCTGTACAATGTAACGCTATATGCCCCACATGTAGTATGAAAAAAAAAATACTTGGTTGGTGCTGTAATGCAGACGCTTTTTATTCCGTCAATTTTGTTTTCCTTTGTATGAACGTTGTACTGCTTAGGTACAATATATGTATATATTTGATTTTCTTATTATCTACGCAGCCGTTTTAAGAATCTCCTACAGTAATTTTTTTTAAAAATAGCATTCAGAGAACAGATTACCCTCGGCGCCAACAATCTTTTTTTTCCTCAATTCTGCATTTCTTGAGATATTATGGTAACAAGATTGTCCCCTTGTGCGCCACTCAGACGGCCTTCAAATGAAAACTTCAAAAGTTTCTTAAGTTTAAAAATAATAAGAAGCTAGTTTTCAATAAGAACGTGGTCCATTTAATATAATTTGTATCTCTGATAAAAATTTGTGAAGCTGCGATGCATCCTTGTTGAGATATTATGATAACGTGGTCCCCTTGTGTGCCGCTCAGAAGGCCTTCAAATAAATGCTTTAAAACTTCATTTACAAAAGTTATAAATGCAAAAAGGAAGCTTGTTTAAATAGGTACCTGGTCCATCATAAGGTGCACCTCTGAAAAATAATTGGTAAAGTTGCGGTCAGCATTTTTTGAGATATCACGGTAAAGTTGTCAGGGTTGAGGCCACTCAGACGGCCTTCAAATCAGTGCATGAAAAGTTTCATTTAAAAAATGTAAAAATAACCAGAGGACGCTGATTTCAGTAATAACCTGGTCCATTATAAGACGCATTCCTGGTAAAAATTTGGTAGAGCGACCTTGAATAGTTTTTGAGATATGGCGGTAACATCGTCATGGTTGACGCCAAATAAATACATTAATAAAAAGTTTCGTGAAAAGTTAATAATTAATCAGAGGTAGTTGCTTTTCAATGGGAACCTGGTGCATTATAAGGTACATCTCTGATAAAAATTTGGTAAAGCTACGGTGAAAATTCAGATATCGCAGATATCGCACGCGGCAGTAACATCAACAAGATGGACGGACGACAATATCATCCGGCACTTCATGTGCGGAAGGTAAAAAATGGGAATGGAACACTTACAAGGGCGTATGAGACTCCAATGATTATACATGAATAAAGACAATGCTCTTTCAAGTTTGATTTTATGTTGTTGGTATTTTGTAATGAGTAAACAAAACTGAATTGCTTAAAGATCCAGGTATTATGTGTGTGCAATCACGCCCCAGGGCTTACAATGCATGAATTATTTCCTGATTCTCTTTTCTTATTTCTCCCCAATGGTTGCACTTATCTGCACGAGTTGTGTGTCAATTTTCTTTTCGTTTCTTTCTTCTTCAACTCTGTCGCCCCCCAATTCTAATGAGACCGTTCCGTGCATAGGAAATAAGGTAATGCTAACTATGTAGTGGTGTGCCCAGGACTGACTATACCACTTTTGTATTAGGGGTGTTGGCAATACATTTGATTCTGTGTTGTTATGTCACAGGCTTCCATGGGGCTTGGGCTTACATTATCAAATGTGCCAGCGGTATTATATTTATATATAATGATATATATATGTATATATATTTACATATATGATATATATATATGTATATATATTTACATATATTTGATTTCTTACACATAGGGACCATGGTCTTTCATTTGTCTGCTCAACACTTTATCGACGAAACGGTGCAATGGACTATAAATATGCACCAGGCAGCATTTGAATATAAGTGGTGTGGACATCGCCTACATTCTTCTTTCATTATGATTCAATTTTGCGGATTTGATGAAATCTATAATAGATTTCGACATAAAACTCAAATAAGAATGTGTATTTGCATCATGAAAACATGAATACAGAAAGGAACAATTTCCCAAATTAGTCTTTTATTTTTAATTAATGATCCAAATGAGTATGCTAATGATTATGGTCACAAGGTGTTGCTGTGGGTGACACCTTGTGGCTAATCCTAGCAGTAACACATGTGCGGCAAGCAAAATGGACACTGGTTGGCTTGACTCCTGTGAGGATTGCAAGCTTGTGACAGTCGGCAACGATATATATCCAAATAGATACGTATATGTATTTCCAAGTGTTTCAAGTAGGCCTTGTTAAATTTACTGGTGCATCTAGTACGTAGGTTTGTACTTTTGTTGACCAACACGCAAAGGGATCCAATCTGATGGTGGATTAGAAATCGCATCAGCTCTCTTGTTTTGTTGTGTTGTTTTTCTGCAGCTAAGATCACTGATCAGTGCCGATGATCCACATGTGAAGGATACGTGGGAAAGACTTCACACAATTGAGATGGCAGTTGTCAACTCGGCCCTCTGTCTTAATTTTTATATTTGTGTTTATCTTCACTAATTAATTACACACTTTGGAAAAGGGCTAAAATGCGTAGATCACAAGTACGTAAAAAAAGACGTTTAAGTCGTTTATTTGTATAGGACTTTTTCCTTTGAGCGTCGCATTTTGAATATTTATTTGGATTACCCCCCCCCCAAAAAAAAAAAAGAAACAAAGAAACAAAAACTGTACGATTGATTTGCAAAATATCCAAGAATCATAAATTTTTTTTGGTGATAAAATCCAAATAAATAACGGTAATTAACGTCCGGTACAAACAGGATTCATGTTAAAATTTCAAAAATGGGTTTTCAACATATGACTAGGCCTACATGTATTTATACCTGCTATAAATTGGGAGTTGTTTTTTTGTATATTTGGTCACCGAAAAATAATATAGGTATGTAGGCTACCTGTGCATATAATGTCAAAATAATGAGCGTGTCCGTTATTAAATGTGATTTCCTTCGCTGTATTTTCTGGTGTGCCTGTATTCAAAATGAAATTAAACTATAATTTTTTCAAATGTTGACATGAAGTAGCGTAATCAAATGGCCAGATCATTAATTTTGTCAGTGCAAAGCCCGCAACTATTGCAAATTTTGCTCTGGTCAACATCATTGAAAACTTGCATTCACAAACTAGTCCAAATTAAAAACAATTCACTGAATCTATTTAATTTGTCATTACGTTGTTGTGACGTATCGGCATACAATTCCTTCATTGGCGGTTCCTTGCTCATAATCTGTGGAAAGCGTCGGTAAAAAGGTAGGCCCTAATTGCAGAAAACCATTAGCTTCAATATTATCGTGCACTGCAAGATTTACAAATGTTGACCACCATTTTGACCGTGGGCGAGGTCACATGATCTCTGCATGGACCACATGACCCCCATGCCTGGACTTTTGCACACGTGGGGAACAGCGGTTTCGATTTTCTTTCATTTTTGTGAAAACGTAAATAATTGAAATTGATGGAGACCTACTACAACTCTCTAAACTTTGTTGAATGACAGTATTGGTTTGTTTACTGACAATGAAGAAATGGAGACAGGGAACAGAGCAAATACTTATTGCAATTAAAAACTAAAAATGACATGGTTGTTCAAAGTGGTTGTGGATGCCGGAGATTCAAGCACTGAAGCAGGTTCGAGAACAGGCCATTTCATGTTGAGACTGACACAGCAAACGATAGACTATCATGTTTGGACGGAGACAAACTTCAAAAGTGTTTTTGTAGTTACGCCGGTCATTTTTTCCCCTGAATACGAAAAATAAAAAATAAAAAACATCGATGTTCATTATCTTTGATAGTGTTTTTACGAGAACGGTGGCAGCTGCGGATGGTGCTGTGCCTCGTGGGCCGTTCCTTCCGAAACTGGTCATTTGTCTTGGTCAAACAATTCAGTACAGAGGGGCGATCAAAACGATGTGGCCCCTAAAGTCTTCTGCCCTCTTTACATTGCATTTAAGTGCATATACATGTACAAATAAATTTATTCAACCTGCAACTGAAGCTTTATTTCTGTGTTAGGTTTAAGTAACTGAACACATAGCTTGTTGAGGTGGGACATTTTGCCACTATCAAACATTTGGGAAATACTTTAACTTGTAATAACTATGCGATGGAAAGTCATTGACCTGTTTGGATGTGTTTGAAATGCAATTGTGAAAGTGTTTGAAACGCGTTTGGTGAAGCGTTTGAAACGCGTTTGGTGAAGCGTTTGAAACGTTTTTATTATCAGAGCGTTTGAAACGCGTTTGTAACAAAGAGTTTGCAACGCATTTGCAACGCGTTTGCTTTGCGTTTGAGTTTTCCCACTTGCGTTTGAGGATCGTTTGGGAAGCGTTGGTGCATTTGGCGTTTGATAACTTGAACGCGGGCGGAACTGTACATTGTATTTATCTTAATCCCTTCTTATCAAATCTGGCCAGATTATCCCCTGCAGGTAGCACCGTACCCCAAGCAGGTAATGCTGTTATATTATCACACGCAGTTAGTTGCAATTGTAGTATTGAAACAAGCAGTGGACTGGTCAGTATCGTCATCATATTCATCAATGTACACACAGTATTCTTCATCCCTGCCCTGTCACTGCAGCCGCTAGAAAGATTATGTACAGTAGAGCCTGTTTTGAGAGACCTCTAATAAAAGACCACCTGTCTTTTAAGACCATGTTTTCAAAGTCCGTTTTGCTATCTTTCGCATGTTATTGCACCTCCAATGAGAGACCACCTGCTTTATGTGACCACTTTTTGGCCTGCC
>OZ026625.1:56550854-56788354 GCA_964020975.1 Hermodice carunculata
TTAAGGGTGGTCTCTCAAAACAGGTTTCACTGTATTCTGAAATTATGACTTCCCAGTAAAAGGCTGCCAATGGAAATGTTAAATCAGGTTGATACCCACTTTCTTGGGTTTATAATCCTTCATCCTTACCACAATCCCTAGTATCTCACTTGTATAAGTCTTTGTATTAAGTTTATATATAATTTATTTATTTCATTGAGTCATTGTATTTGCTTACAATTAATTTACCTGTCTATATTGTTTAATACATTTGTATGCTCTTGATTTTACTGTTCATATGTTGTCCTTTATGCATTTCATTTTCAGTGTATCGTGTGTGTTTGCTCATTTCAATGTATGTATATACTATGTACTTATTTTATGTATGGCTTGCACTGCATGAATAAAATCAAAGCAGCTGTCCTTGATCAGGCCTTTCAGCAGAAAGACTGCCAGGTTTGGTTAACAATGGGAGAAGTGGACTGATGAAAAATCTGGCTTACTATTTGTGTTATTGGTGTTTAATTGACGCTGAGATAGGCCAGCTAGATTGACTAGGCTTACAACATCAATTTGCACCTAACCCTTGCCAAGGAAAGCTGTTGACTTATTGACTTATATTATAGTCTTAATTCAAGGAGCAATTTAGGGTTAAAGTTAATGTCTTTTGTGTCCATGTGTTAAGCAGTTTTATGTGAGGGCCAAACGTTCATCGTGAAAATTAATCGAGCTGTTGAATGGCTCGGCCTTTTATGTTGGGAATAAATTCCTGATTAAAGACATAACGTTAGCAGAAATCTTGATGTGGACAGTGCAAATCAAGGTCCTTAGTGATATAGATGTCTGGCTTGAAGAAATATAGGCTATTTTGATGCAGCTAGTATTGTCGCAATTAAGATATAAATCTGCCAGGATCTTTGCCTAGTGGCCCGCTTCCCTTCAAACTGGCTAAAACTATAGCCAAAACTGGTTGGAGGTAAAATACCATCAACTTCAATTATGTTCTTGTAAATTTTTGTGTTAAGAAAATAAACTAGAGTCAGACATGCAGACCAGCCCTATTATAATGGTATATCCCAGGGCAACAGCTTATGTTGGTTAGAACTCTCTCATATCACCCTGCGTCAAGGGGAGTGGCTAAGTCAAGGGGTAAAAGGTTGATAAGTACTGCACTGTAGGTTACAGACCAGAGTTGTGATAGGCTGGTTGCGCATCCCAATGGAGAAAGCACGTAATTATGAAAATACTGTGTTTTCAGCATGCTGTAGCTTCTGTTTAAATGAAATTAGCTAATTAAGTCAGGTTTGCTGCATCACAGAGTTGCTTCATTGGTGGTCATATAGGTGCACTGTCTTCTTGGCCAGGTGGGAACTTTATGGTGGGGACCCGGGGGGGGTACTCCCCGGAATTTTTGGTGGGTAGGCTCCACCGAGGGTACAAAACCCGGACCCAATGGGAGCGGAACCAATGTGAAAATGGGGGGTCTTTTGGAGCTTGTATTGAAAAAAAAATGAAATTTTACATAAAATTTGGTGTATTTTGCGGCAATTTGGAGACAGGAATTGAAAAACACAGGGGTCTTTGGGTGAGACAAGCGAAAAAGGGGGGTCTTTTAGAGCTACAAGCAGGAAAAAGGGGGGTCTTAGAGAGCGACAAGTACCGAAAATAGGGGGTCTTTTCCGCGGCGCCTACCCGTATAGCAAGGTATAGGAAGTACCCCCCCCCCCCCCGGGGGTGGGGAAGGACAATGATGTGACCCCGGCAAGAGCACAGTTCATACACCTGCTTTTAGCAGACTTCCAGGTGTTGTTTTGTATTTCAATTATCACCAATTAACGAGCTGGGACTTATATGACAAAAATCCATCCGTGTTTTTCTGACGTTTGTATCTGTTAAATACCATTCATGAAACTTTAAAACACCAAAATGCTGATTTTTAGACTGAAAAAATGCTAATATGAATAATTGAAGGATTTATAAGTGTGGTCTGTGGCCTATATAATGTAGCGTGTTTATTAATTGAAGCCGTTAGAGGCCACAGGGCAAGCGCTAGGTGTTACCTCACCAGTGTGAATCTCTGTGGTCAACGGTGGGGATTCTTGGGGTTATCTGATGGCACTTGTCCATTAGTATGGGCTTCACTCATTGTGACATCTTGACATAATAGCTTGCCGTTTAGGGTATGCACATCCACCAGTGTCTGATGTAATGTTCTGCTCAATTGAGCAGCACAAGGGAAAATGGCCATCTGAGAGTGGTTTGTTTTGCTGATCTGTGCACTGGGGTGATTGAGCATCATCACTGATGTTTCCTGGATCACAGTGGGACTCTCAAGACAAAGGTTAATTGCATTAAGGACTAATCCACAGTGATATATCCATGTACATAATACATTATGTATTATCAGAGTTGCATGCCATACAAAATCACAGCTACCCAATGTGTGTCTTCATCCCGTAGACAATCCAAGAAACTGGCTCCAATTATCAGGCCATAACCCTGATAACAATGCCTGAAATTTGATACTTTCTGGAATAATGGAATGCTGCCCATGGGAAGGGACAGTGACCAGCCCCCACATGATGGCTTCAGTCTGCTTTAAGATCGAAGTCTTATCCTGCATACTTCAAAGGCCAACTGGTGTGGAGATACATGTAACATAATAACATTTTTGTTTTGTTCAATTCCCTTACAAAATGGAAATGCTGGGTTCATACTGGGATTGTGCCGGGATCATGCTGGAACCTTTTCACGGAAAAAATTTAATGGCTTTACTGGGTTGACGCCAGAATAACGCTGAGCCTGTGGCGGGATCATGCCAGGATGACACAGGAAAAAAAAAATGCTGAGATCATTCACATGTACATCATAAATGTACATGTGCCTCAATAGGTTTATTGTTTATCAGGGATTATGAGGAGCCTAAGGGGAACTCCATACTCTACATAAAGTACACAGTTCCTGGTCTGAGTTTTAAGGAGACTTCACTGGAATTGAGAACATGCCTGTTATTTGCTGCAGTCATCTGGTGACAATCTTCTGCAAAACACCATTTCTTATAGTCATGATTATTTTCTGGGTCCATGAACTTAATTGGTTCAAGAATGGCTTATGTTTAAAAGATGTTGTACCTTCCCTATTTTGTACTACATAATTGAGTATTTTACCACAAAGAAAATTGTGGTCGGGCTGGTAAATTCACTGCCAAAGTCTGTTCTTTCATTGTAAAATGGTTGCTGACTGGGATGTCAGATCATCCGAGAATGAGAGTCAGGTAACTCATCAATACTGTAACAGCAACATACATGTACTTTAATTGTCAATGATGTGTACATTGCACATAATTTTGCTACACTTGACAATCGAGGCTTTCCTGCATTGCTCACCCCCGCCCCCACCCCCACCCCCGAATAGGAGAGAGCAAGAACAGAAGCTTCTTCTGCTCTTCTGTAGAGGGCATTTCAGTCATTCATGGCTAGAGTTATTTATATCCATTACTTTTCATTGTAATTTACAGCTTAATAACTTTTAAACCACTCCTTGCAGAAACAGCAACATTTGAGTGGTAAAACTATGTACATAACTGAAATGTTCACACAAATTTTATTCTTGCAGCTTTAAATGTTCACACAAATTTTATTCTTGCAGCTGTAAAAGTAGTCTTTTAATTTGAGGTTAATTTAACATGCAATTCAATGGGAAGACACATCTTTAGCCCTGAAGAATTCTGTGTATTGGATTGTGTATTCAGCTGAATGCACAGATAATTGGTAATTGAGACCTCTCCTATTAAGACTGAGTCAACAGCTTTCCTTGGCAAGGGTTGGGCACTAAGTGCCCAACCCTTGCCAAGGAAAGCTGTTGACCTAGGGTATGAGACTCTGTTAGATATGTCATCTACAATTTTCAATCAAACTGTTCTATTACTGTTGGAATCAGTTAAAAAGGCTAAAGCAGATCACATTTGACCACCGGCCGGTTTTGGCAAGTTTAAGGGGAAAAGGGTTAAATCAACAAAAAACAAATCCAAGGAAAACAAACAAACAAAAACATCAAGCTTAGTAGTAACTCTGCTTTGTGAAAAGTATAAGTTAGCTGGTCTTAACTTGGTCTCCTCAAGTGTCGTCAGCAAGGAACGTGCATGTGCAGACACGGATGAGCTGCGTTGAGTGATTGATGGAGACATATCTCTTCATGACTACAATAAGATTTGTACATGTGACATAAATGGTTAACCTCGACATCAGTATGTCTTGGGGAAAAAAAGTATGAGCTGAATGCAAGTGCTCTTTTTATACTGCGCAAAGATAAATTTATCAGGAGGTTTAATGAACTTCACCTCCAAATATATTACAAATGTGCCAATATTTCATTCTGATCAATCAAACAAATGGACTGCAATTTAGCAAAAAGAAGTGAAAATATTAATACTTTTCTTTCTGTTGGAGCCTAGTGTCCTGACACATTTGATTTGAGACCCTCTGTGATATTTAATGGTAGTGATAGAGCATTATGAAATACAGTGCTCCCTCCTTATAACGCTGGTGTTGGGACCCCCATAACAGACTGTGTTATAGCAAAACTGCCTTATAACAGAGGGACTTTTGACATAGAAGTAATGGGAAAACTGTTTCAGTGGAAACCATGGTAGTACACCGTGTTATATCATAAACCGCCCTGTAATGAGGGGCGTTATAAAAAGGGAGCACTGTACTGTATTTATAAAAGGGAAAAGAAAATGGGGACTGATAGTTCACCCTGTCTGGGGTCTAAAGGTTAAAGTACTGAACTGGGTATTCAGAGAACATGTAGTCAAGTTCATTTATCACGGCGATTTTTTTTTTTTTTTTTTAATCAATGTAGTCAGGAAGCTGGTGAGAAAAACTGTCAAGCTGAACTCTGCATGAAGCAGCAGTTACAAAAAATAAAAAATAAAACCCATGTCTGCAGGCAAAAACACAACTCTTTAAGAAAAAGATGTCTACAATTACAAAGGAAATGAAATGGTGGGGAGTCTGAAAGAAGGGAAATGAGTTGGATAGTGCATGCACCGATATACACAAATCATGATGCTGGCACCATTAATATTCCAAAACATTATTCCAAGCTCAACCCAAGCACTTCAAAGGCTATCCCAGGTCTTCCATGTGTATACTATCCAAAGTTTAATTTGAAAAATTCCAGATAGTTTGGGGTGTCTTTGTAGAGAGTAATGTCCACATATAACTGGCACCTGATTCTTGTTCGTGTTTTACATTCAATTCTGTGTGTGTTATGTCATTGCTCCCTGTTCAGTTATGTCAAATAAATCATAACGGATTAGTACTTAAGTTGGAAACCTTTATAGTGATTGCAAGTGTTCTAACTTTGCACCAAGTTTTATTCATATCCTCTGTATTAAGCAACCTTTATTCCCATTCAAAACTTACCATCATGCATTCGCTCCAGAATCATGATTTTTAGAGCTTTGAAATTCTGCTGCCGGGGTAACTAGATTTGAATATTAATAATAATAATAATAATAATTATAATAATAATAATAATATAAGACTGAGTCAACAGCTTTCATCTGCGTTGGTTGGGCACTAAGTGCTGGTTTTGGTTGGTTTAAGGGAAAAAAGGGTGAAGTGCCCATCTAGCTGGAGATGGCAGAACAATAGTAAATGCTTTGGTAGAACAATAGTAAATGCTTTGGCAGAACAATAGTAAATGGTTTTTCATTGTGTTCATCCATGCATTCCTCTAGATATTCATTTGTGACACAGTTCACTCTGAGTTACAACTTGTCTGTGTTTTTGACTGGATTCACTGTCACACAACCTGACACACACAGGGATGGGGGATTCAAGGACATGTCACATAACAAAACTAGGTCAGTAGGTCAGCTATTTAGGTCACATTGACTGCAGGCAGAGAGGTCATGTATAAATCAGAGTGTGCAATGGAAAGCCATGGACATGGACTGCAAAGGGTGAATTATTTATCAGTCACAGGGTGTCAGGCTTCACAGGAAATTATGTAGTGTTTATGAAATAAACAGCACTTGTTCTAAGTTTTAAAGAGACATTTCTGGCATACTGTAGACGGCCTACTTGAAATGAAGAACCAGGAAGGAGCTGGCATTGATGTGTGATGGTTTATTCCCTGAGGAATTCCTAATCTTATTCGATAGTGATAAATATTGAAGAAGATAATCTGACAGTCAAGAAATATGGTGAGAAGCCTCCCCGATCCTGACAAGAAAGAAAAGTACAGTGGTCCCTGTCTTGAGAGACCGCCCCTTGGGCAGGTCAAAATGTGGTCTCTCAAAACGGGTGGTCTTTCATTAGAGGTATCATATCATGGAAAACATAGCAGATTGTTCTGAGAGAGTGGTCTTAAAAAGATACACAGTCTTTCATTGGAGGGGTCTCGCAAGACAGGTACCACTGTACTTTCCTTTTGGAATCAAAATAAACAGGCATCTTGCCTGCAGAAGTCAGTTGTATAAGAACAGTGGCATATGCACACAACAGATAGCATCAAAGTCTGTGTCTCTGCCCCTCAGGTTGCCGTGAACCCCAGCTGAAGAGTCACTGCTACTCATTAGGGACTGAAATCATCATGCGTATCATGGGGACTGAAGTACCACACTAATTACTGCATCTGCATGAACCAAATCTGCCTATGAGATTATTAGTTACAAAAGAACAAAAAAACCCCAAAAAACTTGCTGTCATATAATTCAGCCTCTGGTGTCATTTCACCATAATTTTCTGACAGCTAGTGTTGAAGATTCTGTTGTGGGAGTCCTCATGAGTGTACTGTATGTTGACCTTTGAATCATGGGCTGTGTTTTAAGTGTTTTCAAGCAAACCTAACGTGTATTAGCAGTTTATATCAACGCTGAGATTGAGACCCTGGCTCATCTGCTGTGTAATGACTTTTTAATAAGGTCTGTGATCTCACATTTACATTCAGATGTCATCTGTGAACGTCATGTTAAAGTCATGTTAATGTTCTTCATGAAGGATAACAGTAAAACTATTAGAAATAAAAACTCTCATTGGTTGATGTAATCTGTCGAGTTCACTGCAGAATGCCTATCCATCATCATCAACATGTTAAGAAGCGTTTCTTGTTTGAATTTTTTATTCCAAAAGTACTAAGACACACCTGGCTGTCGTGATCATGTGATTGATGCTAATGATGGCGATGGGATGGATGCTGATGAAGCCGCACCTGACTATACAGTGAAACCTGCTTTGAGAGACCACCCTTAGGGCGAGCCAAAAAGTGGTCACATAAGGCAGGTGGTCTCTCAGTGGAGGTGCAATAACATGGGAAAGATAGCATTGAAAGGGACTCTGAAAATATGTTCTGAAAAGGCAGGTGGTCTCTCAAAACAGGTTCCACTGTATCCTGTTCTTCCAATTTTGCGAAAACATTTGATCGAGAAGTGCATCTATCTAACAGCAAGCGCACAGCCACAGTTACAGCCTACCAAAAAGAAAAGCAGATCGTGGCAACTTAACTCATTCCATACCAGTCCCTGATTTTTATGCCCCCCTTCGAAGAAGGTGGGGCATATAGCGTTGCACATGTCGGTCGGTCGGTCGGTCTGTCGGTAGACTGTGGTTTCCGCACAATAACTCAAGAAGTTTTTAAGCTAGGACTTTAATATTGTATAAGTGTATTATTCTAGTCAAAAGCTAGACAAAGTTTGAAGATGGTTGACCTTGACCTAATTTCCAAGGTCACAGTGGTACCTAAGTTACCTTGGGTTTCCGCACAATAACTGAAAAGGTTTTTAAGCTAGGACTTTTATATTGCACATCATTATAGTCCATATTTGGGGCTAAGCGAAGTTTGAAGATGGATGACCTTGATCTCATTTTAAAGGTCACAGAGCCACTTTACTGAATATGGTTTCATGCTTTCTGCATGATAACTTATACCTTGGAGCTAGAACTTTTATATTGCACAGGTTTATGGTTCTCTGTAAGGGCTAGGTTGATTTTGAAGATGGGTGACCTTGACCCAGTTTTCAGGGTCACAGAGAGATTGTAGTTAGACCGTGGTTTCCGCACAATAACTCAAGAAGTTTTTAAGCTAGGACTTTGATACTAAACGGGTGTATCATTCTAATCAAAAGCTAGGCGAGGTTTGAAGATGGGTGACCTTGACCTAATTTCCAAGGTCACAGTGGTACCCGAGTTAAATTTGGTTTCCGCACAATAACTGAAGATGTTTTTTTAAGCTAGGACTTTTATATTGCACAGGATAGTAGTCCATATTTGGGGCTAGGCGAAGTTTGAAGATTGATGACCTTGACCTCATTTTAAAGGTTAAAGTATAAAGATATGTGACATTGATGTATGATTAACCTTCACTAATTTTGTAAGGTCACGAGTGCCCCTTCTACCACTATCAATAGGGTAGCGAGGGCAAGGGTAGCGAGGGCAAGGGTAATGAGGGGGGGGGTATCTATGTTTTACAAACATATCGTTACCCTTCGGGCTTATGAGGCCGATGGGTATTGTCTACCCTGCGCTGTCCATCCGTCTGTCCATCCATCCCATGGTTTTACCACCATAACTTCAGAAATTTGTGAGACAGACTTTCAAATTGCACATGATATTACACTCCTATGTGGCCTACTTTGTGTGCAAGCATAGTTAACCTTGACTTAATTCTCAAGGTCACACAGTGGTCACATATGCTAAGCAGGGTTACAGCTCTAACTATTGAAAACCTGCATCTAGCAATCTTAATCTTACACACAAGAAGTTTCATAAAGTGATCTAGAAGCCTATTGAAAATGGAGGTGATAGCTTTATATTTAACATACTTTTTGAGGTCAAAGGTCAAGTGCACAATGGTGGTATTGGTATAAGGAAGGATCTAAGTCAGTTACATGAAATTTTATGCACACATATAACGTAACCAAAAAATGTGTCATGAATCAAAAGTAGGTCACTAGGTCAAGTATCTGGGTCACAGTGACCTATTCATTGAAATTTTGTTTACCACTGTAACATTAGAAATTTTTAAGACAGGACTTTCAAATTGCACATGATAGTACGCTCCTATATGGCCTACCTTGTGTGCAAGCATAGTTGACCTTGACATAATTCTCAAGGTCACACAATGGTCACATGTGCTTAGCAACGTTACCACTCTAACTATTGAAAGTCATTATGTAGCAATCTAAAGCTTACACACAAGAAGCCTTATAGAGTGATCTAGAAGCCTATCAAAAATGGAGGTGATATATTTGACCTACTTTTTGATGTCACAGTACAAGTGCACAATGGTGGTATTGATATAAGGAAGTATCTAAGTCAGTTACATGAAATTTTATACACACATGGATCGTAACCAAAAAATGTGTCATGAATCAAAAGTAGGTCACTAGGTCAAGTATCTGGATCACAGTGACCTATCCATTGAAATTTTGTTTACCCACTGTAACTTCAGGAGCTTTTGAGACAGGACTTTCAAATTGCATATGATTGTACACCACTATAAGGCTTGCTTTGTGTGCAAGCATAATTGACCTTGACTTAATTTTCAAGGTGACACACAGGTCACAAGTTTGTTGAGTGACATTGTGCATCTACAAATCTAAATGTCAAAACAAAAGAAGCAACATAGGGTGATCTGATCATACACTATACCTGATACTATGGGACACTATTCGTATTCACTTACAGCAAAAGAGATTGAAGGCGGCCGAAGGTTACTGTGTTCTTTGAATGGTATTTTTACCTATGTGTACCTAGATTTAAGATGACAATTCCATATTTAAATTCTTCATGAAAAGAGCTTTTGTTCAAGTACCAACATGCTTATAGTCTTAAGTCAGTGGTTCTGGCACTGCCTGGCTAGTCATGCTGCAGCTGCCGCAAGGGGAGCTGCAGCATGACTTGCCAGGCAGTGTCAGAACCACTGACCAAGGCCTCTGACCATAGTTTGGAATGGGTTAATATTACAACAGATTTGCTTTCTTTTCATGAAAGAAACCCCTCAGATACATATATATACTATAATACTAGAATTAAATTATTATTAATAAATGCGAAGTTTATTTCTGGAAAATGTCCATATGTTTAAAAAAATAATCATCAGATTTTGAAATGGAAAAGCATAAAATTTATGAGACGGAAAATCAGTTGCTACATGTAGCTATCTGTTACATGTAATTATGGCCAATCTGCTTGAAAGGATTATGCCAATTAAGGATTCATCTTTAAGAAGCTTAATGCTTGGTATTTTATATTGGCACTTAGCAGTCATTATGATGGTCGTTTTTATTTTGAATGGCACGGAGTTGATTAAGAGATACATCCACACTGAACATCAGTCCTGACAGATCATATTCCAAAGAGATTTATTGCAGACATTTAACGCTTTTATTGCTGATCTGATTAAATTAAAGTTCTGTTGTCTATCCGTATAATTTTCATATTATTTTAAATTAAAATTCCACATTTAAGTCTCTCAGATGCCATCTATATCTTTATTTTCAGGACCCCCCCCCCATGGTCCAGGTCAACAGCTTTCCTTGGCAGACTTTGGGAGCAATACACCCAAAGCATGCCATTGGGGAAAGCTGTTGACTTGATCAGCCTCCTAAATATGACTACACTGTTAACCTTTATGCCATAGCTTGTGTACCCTTAACTGATAGTTATGTATCGGGTCTTAATTGTACAGATATCTGATCCTTTTGCAATTTATTATGATAATGGCACAAACACAGGTAGCACTGTATTCAATGACAATAGGTAGCGCATTGACTTCGGACACGGGTACCTGGCACCCCCTGGCAAAATGCCAAAAAGTCAGGTCCTGAATTTTAAGCCCGTCTAAAACTTAGTAACAGCCAAATGCATTTTTTGTGTTGCAAAGTGTTGTACTGGGGTTTGTAAAGCTTGTAAAAGGTTTGCAAAAGGTTGACAAAGGGTTTCAAATGGTTAAAATGGTTGCAAACCATTTCAACAGTTTCATCAATAAGGTTGAGAAAGTGTGTGAAATGGTTTTTTAACCATTAGAGAAAGGTTTAAAAGTGTTTAAAGGGGTTTTTATTGCAATAAGAGGAAATGGTTGTGAAATGGTTTGGAAAGTGTTTGAAAAAGGTTTGCCTTTCACTCAAATGCTTGGAAAAAGGTTGCAAAAGGTTGATGCATTTGGTGACTGTTAAGTTTAATGCAGGCTTAACTGTGTTAGTATTTCTTGATAGACTTGATGAGTACATATGAGTTTTTTGTTGATAGACTTGATGATTACATACATGTACATGTATTTATTGATAGATTTGATGAATACATGCATATACTTAGTGATGAACTTCAAGCGCATGTACGTACTGATAGACTTTGTGAGTCTCTGCACATATACTAAAACAAATAACATTAGCAAAATAGTTTAGAATAAAAAATTGGGAATGTATATTCATGTAATAGTTTGCGGTAATGTATAGAATTCATTCAGCACTGAAACAATCACAGTAACTGATAGACTAAACCATTGTATGTCTGAAAGAACTTTATCTGTTGAGCCACCGACAATTGAGTGCCATTGTGAGGGAGTGAGGCCTAGTTAGCTTTTATGCATATAGTAATTGGATATTTTGACTGTAGGGTGTTGTGCCTGTATACACACGCTTGAGCCAATAAGCTAGGTGTTTTTACGACCAAAGTTTTTTTTCAAGTTGTAATATAATCTGGCGGACTTTGACTCAATTGGTAGACAAGTGGCAGTGCTCAATAACCCTAAGACCCAACCTTGATTTCCCTGTGGGAATGATCTAAACAGAGCCTGTATTATTTTGGCAAACTAACTGAGTTTGGGAATTTTTCCTTGTGCTCTCTGCGCAATTTGGATAATAGAAATGAGGTAATCCAAGCTGGAAATCAAAGGGCAAATAGAGGGCAAGTAGAGGACAATTAGATTTGCTCAGGTTTGTTTTGTCCCTGATATGTGGCCATGATATAATGGCTAGAACATACATTCAGTCAGAACAGTTCATGTGCTTTGTGCATCTCGGAGAGTACTAGCAGATTCTATTATATCACTACTCACTCTTCTTCCAAATTTGAATGCAACACAATAAAATCAGAGTTTCAGCATTATTAGTTCATCCTACAAAGCTTAGAAATTACACGTGTGATCCTCTTAATTTCATAAATATGAAGTTGTTGATATTTAAAGCAAGAAAGAGGCCAAGGAAAGAGAGACTTACAAAACTGTCATCCTCCAGTATCTACATTATTTCCCTCATCTATGAGTATCCTCTACCACAGACATGCATATAGTGCTGTCAAGGTGCTTCCAAGTATCTGAGTGAGCATGCAGCTACATACATGTATATCTCATCAGCTTTCCACTAGGTGGCCAGCAGACAAAGATCTCTTGATTCCATCATGCAGCATTATATCAGTGCTGTCCAGCTGAAAATCTCTGTGGCAAAATTTTTTTACTTGTAGCATTTTTCCATTTCTTTACATAAGAAACACTTATTTTGGAGAAAATATGTAGCAGTTTTGAAGAGCTTTGTATCAAAATTTTGCTACAATGCTCCAGTTTGACAGCCCTGTATATTGCCAGTGTTCCCTAGCCAGCAGTGTTTTATGTACCATTCATGTCAATAATTAGACTCGCAAGTGTGGCCCCATTATGAATAACTGTTGACTCTTTCAGTGCCACGTTGTTGACTGGACCAACAGCTTTCCTCAGCTCACTCTTGGCATCCAAAGAGCTCTGAGGTAAGCTGTTGACCAGGACAGATATTCTGTGTAACGTACTGCAGCCATGCTGGTACAGTGGAACCTGTTTTGAGAGACCACTGTAATGAAAGGCCACCTGCCTTTTAAGACCATATTTTCAAAATCCCTTTTGCTATTTTTGTGCATGTTATTGTACCTCCATTGAGAGACCACCTGCCTTTTGTGACCACTTTTTGGCCTGCTCTAAAAGCAGTCTCTTAAAACAGGTTTTACTTTACTTGAATGAAAGGGCTTTTTCTTGGGAAACTAGTTTAGCCACAGGAGCTCCCTGATTAAAGACAAGATTTTCCACTTTGACCATACGCTGTTCACTCTATACAATTATTTCAGCTTACTCTTGTGAGACCATCCCTAGATTTTACGCTCTTGCTGCATCCAAGAGGAAAGCAGGTACAGAGTTGTTTTGAAGCCTAATGAGTAAAATATATTTATGAACACAAACCTTTGCTGGAAGAGGTCATCCAATTGGCCAATTAAGCAAACAAATTACAGGCACTTAATTAACATGCCAGATTTGATGCACTTTTTGTTACAATACCAAAGACATGGTTAAAAAAAGTATTTGTTTTGCTTGCAAAATAGTGTGAAATTTAATGAAATTTTTAAAGGAAATTAGAGAATATACCAATCAACCCAGTCTATGTATTCCTAGTTACTTTAAGGCAAACATGTATGGTAGAGCTAGAAAATTGACGGTAGTATGACAACTCAAAAATGTACCGTATTGCATGTACTCATTGGGTTTAATCAGATTACATTGTGATGCAGATGCTGATGTGTAAATGCATGTACGCTGGAAATTTCAGTCCGCAAAATGTTTTCTCATGGAGCCCACCCCTATGTACATCATTTGCCTGAAACCCCACAAGGGAAGCTAAGATCTCAGCAGTATTTTGTGGATGATTGATGGCTTTGACTCTTTTTTTGCCAATTCGGACAAAAGTCAAAGTGTGTTGAATTGGCATAAATGAACTGCTCTGACTTATGATAAGGGTGCTACATTCATGTTCCTTGTGTGAAGAACTTTCATTCAAGTACCAGCATGTCTGTAGTTGCATGGAATATAATAGTCCAGGTCAACAGCTTACCGCATTGTGTGCAAAGTATTTGAATAGGCTTCTGCAAGGTGGTTGAATGTAAATACTCAATTATCATGCCTAAATATAGTCCTGGCTCTATTTAAGTGGATTTTCATCATATTAAAGTTTTTGCTGAAAACATAGATATCACCAGCCACATTTGTGGAATTCAACATGCAGTGATAATCAAATGGCACTTGTGCAGGTACAGTGACTGGGTAATTACTTTGAGGTATTACTAATTTAAGTTTTCCTTTCATACAGGGACATCAATCATTCATATGTCCGGAGAGAGTTAAAATAAGAAAGGTGGTATCTTCACTGGGGTTTAGTCTGAAATATCCATAAACTTGTAGTTGCTTCAGCATTTCAATATCCAAATTAAATTAATTATTCAAATCATCAGTGCATGGTGAATGAATTAAATCACAAAGGTCTGCATCACTTGATAATTGCACATACTTGCGTTAATTTCAAAGAGCATCAACTTGCTTAAATAAACTATTGCACGGGGTTCTATTTTTACTACATATTGACACAACAGTCCTGTCAAAATATACAATATTGATGCAAATGTGGGGCATAACTTGTGTATCAAGATCCTGTTTTGTGCTTTTGGATCATAGTGCCATATCTTTTCATGCTCAAAGCAAGTTACTGGCAGGAAGATAGGGAATTATAAAACAAAGTGAAAGGAATACAGGGAATCCAGGAGTGAAAGCAAACGAGTATGTGTGAAACAAACTACAGGAGACTGTATATGTAATGAATACAGGAGACTCTGTATGAAATGAATACAGGAGACTCTCTATATGAAATAAATACAAGATACTCTATATGAAATGAATACAGGAGACTATATGGAATGAATACAAGAGACTCTATGAAATGAATACAGGAGACTCTATATGAAATGAATACAGGAGACTCTCTATATGGAATGAATACAGGAGACTGTATGAAATAGTAACAGGACACTATCTATGTGAAATGAATACAGGAGACTCTGTAAAAGGAATACAGGACAGTCTCTGTGCGAAATGAATACAGGAGACTTTGTGAATTAAAAATAACTGTTAAGGCACTCTACATGAAATAAATACAGGACACTGTCTATGTGAAATGAATATAGGAGACTGTGTGAAATGAATATAGGAGACTGTGTGAAACTGTTAGGGCACTCTATGTGAATTGAATACAGAAGACTGTGTGTGAAATACACACAGGAGAATCTATGTGTGAATGAATACAGGATGCTATGTGTGAAGTGAATACAGTGGGCTCTCATTGTCTTCATCATTTGATTTGTTGTTTATGACCCATTAGTATTTGTTTATGGTGATCCAAGAATAGGGAGTGGTTACGAGGACTGACTGACCTTGCCATTGTAACCATGACTCACCTCCGTAGAATATGAGAGGTTTTTGAGGGAATGAATACAGTGGGCTCTTTAAGGGAATGAATGTTATAGACTATTTAAGGGAATGAATGGTGTAGGCTCTTTAAGGGAATGAATGTTATAGGCCCTTTAGGGAATGAATGTAGTAGGCTCTTTGAGGGAATGAATGGTGTAGGCTCTTTAAGGGAATGAATGTTATAGGCCCTTTAAGGGAATGAATACAGTGGCTCTTTAAGGGAATAAATACAGTGGCTCTTTAAGGGAATGAATACAGTAGGCTCTTTAAGGGAATGAATGTTATAGGCCCTTTAAGGGAATGAATATAGTAGGCTCTTTAAGGGAATGAATACAGCAGGCTCTTTAAGGGAATGAATACAGTAGGCTCTTAATTAAGGGAAGGAATACAATAGGCTCTTTAAGGGAATGAATGTGGTAGGCCCTTTAATGGAAGGAATATAGTAGGCTCTTTACAGAAATGAATACAGCAGATTCTTTAAGGAATGAATACAGCAGACACTTTAAGGGCATGAATACTGTAGGATCTTTAAGAGAATGAATACAGCAGGCTCTTTAAGGGAATGAGTGCAGTTGGCTCTTTAAAGGAATGAATATAGCAGGCTCTTTAAGGGAATGAATACAGCAGGCTCTTTAAGGGAATGAGTACAGTTGGCTTGTTAAGGGAATGAATACAGTAGGCTCTTTAAGGGAATGAATACAGCTGTATCTTTGAGTGAAATGAATATAGGAGGCTGTTTAACGAAATAAATACAGTCCAGAGGCTCTTTGTGTTGCTAGAATAAAATGATTGATTTTTTTCAAATTGTTATAATCAGTGTCTGCCAAGCAATTAGTTTACATCTGTTTGTTGTGGTTCAGCTGTAAGGGGCCTTTTGTACTCAAGGTGCATGGACAAGTATACACAACTCTTGTTATTGACATCTAGAAATGCCGTAACAGTATGTTGGTGGGATGCACGAGATATAAATACTGAATATGGATATTTACCTTTAAAGAAATCGTGACTGTCTGTGAGCTCAAGTTGTTTAGCTCAAACCCACTGTTTGGCCTTCTATTTTTAAGTTGATGAAAGGAAATTGGAACATTTGATTTCAGATATCTACAAATAGACAAACCATTGACAACCACTTCCACCTGTATGAATATGTCATTGGGGCAATTTCACTGCATGGTCTCATGCTGCTTGGAGCAAGCTTGAAGAATGTACAAGTCTTATCCTGTGTACTTGAATGCTAACAAGGTCACAGATAACATCTCTGTCCACTTTCCTTGTGTTTAAAGGCTATATAATTTGATAAGGAGAGTTGTTTTGCCAGTCGGGAGCCACATGGTTGCTCTGACAAAACTGCTGCATAATTAATATGCAGCATTCCATGGGATTCTGACCATTATATGGCTTCATATAGTTTAACCTTTTCCCCCTCAAACTGGCCAAAACCGGCTGGTGGTCAAATGTCGTCTGCTTCAGTGTTTTCAACTAATTTTAACAATAATGAAAAACGATTTTGACTGAGAATTGTAGATGAACCCTATGAAGATCACATGCCTCAGGTCAACAACTTTCCTTGGCATGAGTTGGGCACTTAGAGCCCAACTCATGCTAAGGAAAGTTGTTGACTCAAGTGTCAATTCAAGGGGGAAAGGGTTAACTGAATATCAGTTGTATCAGGGTCCAACGGGAAATTGAAAATTGTGTTTAAATTACATTTTTGTTTGGTGAGTTTTAACCCTTTCAGTGCCATATTTTGGATTCTGTCAACAGTTTTTCTTTGGGCACAAAGTGTGCCAAGGAAACTGTTGACCTGAACTGTTATATTCTATATGTAACTGCAGGCATACTGGTGCTTAAATGAAAGGTCTTTTTCCCAGCAACACGAATCTTGCACCCTTATTATAATTGAGACCAGTTCCTTCTGTGTAGACCAAATCAAGTAGCAGTGAGCACTGAAATAGTTAGACACCACGGTCATGCTGTTATAAATAAAGTGACAGGCTCCATGAACTGTGTTCAAATGTCATGCCAGGGTCACTTGATACTCCTCCCCCCCCCCCCCCCCCAGAATTTGATCTATCAAATGAGACACAACAATCTATTTGTTTTAAATACTAAAGCATTTGGCATGGCAGATTGTGCATTCCATGCATTTTCCAGTAACTGCTTAATGGAAAATGCATACAAACAAGTTTTCCTCACACTGGCATATGATAACGTTAGAAATGGAGTATATCAATTATATTTACATCGTTGTTCCTAGTTTTCTGCTCAAGTTTATTTGACACAGTTGTCAGACAATATGTCCTTGCACTTTCGATGAGGATCCTTAAGGCCAGACTAAGGTTGTGAACATACATCCCAGATGTAATCAAAACCAGGCATTCCCTCAGAAACAAGGTCCTCCCAAAAAAGAAACATACATTGAAAAATGTAAAAGATCTGGTGGAATCACAAACTATGACATTTTTAAAAACCTTGAAATGCTATCCTCAAGCCTTACATGGTGAGAATAGGACTGAGTCAACAGCTGTCTTCATTGCCAAGGAAAACTGTTGACTTGGGGCATGCTATCATAATAGATTGTCTCTACGATTCTCCCAAAACTTGTCTTCCGTTGCTGAGAAATTTATATTAAAAGGTTCAGGCAGACGACAATTAACATCCAAACACTTGTGGCCAACTTGAGCAGGGAAGGCTCGAGGATCACCAAATTGTGCTGCATCAAAAAACTGGTGTCTAACTAAGCCAAGCAGTCATGTATCACAAGATTCAATTCAATTCAATTCAATTCATTTATTTGACCATTATAATACAGGATAGTATAATTCATAAGTATATTGTGTCAGTGGGAATTAATAATCAATCTGATAATTTGTTTCTTTAAAAAACATTGATGTGGTCAGGAGACTCATATTAAGATTGTTCAACAATCGCTAGCATATGAGCCACCCACATAAACTTTGTTTAATGATTATATGTTACCATGGTGAAAACACACAAATATATAGATATCTTAAAGACACAGATTTCCCTGCTGCACATTATTGATAATAATACGACAAATATATAAATAGTCATATATAAACTTAAGACATTTATGTATTGCATATATCACAATTAGTGATATTACATATAGACTCATATTTTTGTATACAATATTGTTTGATATATATTTTAAAACCTGAATAACTGTGTGTGTGTACTTTACTTTTCACTATGTCTGGTATTTCATTCAAAGTCTGTATAATCTGGTGTCGAACACATTTTTCGGCAAATCTATTTCCAGCTCTTACTCTGAAAATGTCTTTCCTTCATGTATCATGTTTGTGTATATCAGTTATTTTCATGATAGGCATGCTCAAGAAATATAAAGGTAATTCATTATTAATATATTTGAAATAGAATTTGAAGAGTTGTCGTCCTTTATGTATATCTTCGACTTTTAACAGTTTTCTTTCTTTGAAGATAGGTTCTGTACGTGCATTATATTTACTATGATTAATGATACGTACTGCCTTTTTTTGTATATTGAAAACTCTGTCAATTTTATGGCCCCAGGCAAGGAGACGATAGTTAATTCTAGAAAGTACTGATGCAGTATAGATTGTTTGAAGAATGTCTTTCTGTCTATAATCTTTTAATCTGTTCATTACACCAACTGTCTGAGACATTTTAGAAGCTACAATTTCTTGATGCTGGTTCCAGTTCAAATGTTTGTCAATTGTTAGGCCTAGCAAGTTAAAACTGTCAACACATTCAATATCACTGTTATCTATTTTTATGGAGGGTATTGTAACTACTTTTTGAGGATTGTAGAATAACATAAATCTAGTTTTTCCAACATCAAGAGATAATTTATTTATTTTGAGCCACAGATTAATTTTCATCAATTCTGAATTTATGTTTTGTAAGATGTCTACACTGTGATCTAAATTTTTAGCTAAACTTAAAGTGCCTACCAGAGAAGTGTCATCAGCATATAAAACATAATCAAACAATGTAGATGCTGTAGCTATGTCATTAGTGTAAATGATAAATAGCAAAGGACCTAATATGGAGCCCTGTGGTACCCCAGTATTAATTTCTAAAAAGATTTGATTCTAAATCATTTATGACTACATATTGTTTGCGATTTTTTATGTAATTTTCAAACTGTTTCAGAGCATTGTCTTTTATTCCATAATAGCTGAGTTTTTCTAGTAATATATTATGATTTAAAGTGTCAAAGGCTTTTGAAAGATCCATGTATATATTTAATGGTACTTCCCCTTTGTCTATATGTAAAAGTATTTTGTCTATTACTTCTAGTACAGCAAACTCTGTAGAATGGCCCCTTCTAAAGCCATATTGGCTACCATAGAATAAATTATTGTTGTTGAAATATTTCAGTATCATTCTAGTCAAAAGCTAGGCAAAGTTTGAAGATGGGTGACCTTGACCTAATTTCCAAGGTCACAGTGGTACCTGAGGTATCTTTGGTTCCCGCACAATAACTGAAATTTTTTTGAAGCTAGGACTTTTATATTGCACAGGATTATAGTCCATATTTTTGGGGCTAGGCAAAGTTCGAAGATGGATGACCTTGACCTCAATTTAAAGGTCACAGAGCCATTTTACTGAATATGGTTTCATGCTTTCCGCATGATAACTTATACCTTGGAGCTAGAACTTTTATATGGCACAGCTTTATGGTTCTCTGTAAGGGCTAGGTTGAGGTTGAAGATGGGTGACCTTGACCCAGTTTTCAGGGTCACAGAGAGATTGTAGAATTCCTGTGGTTTCTGCACAATAACTCAAGAAGTTTTTAAGTAAGGACTGGGATACTTTACAGGTCTATAGTTCTTGCTAAGGGCTAGAGGAAGTTTAAAGTTTGATGACCTTGATTTAATTTCCAAGGTCACAGTGGTACCTGATTAAACTTTGGTTTCCACATGATTACTGAAGAGATTTTTAAACTAGGACTTTTATATTGCACTGGATAATTGTCCGTATTTGGGGCTTGGTCAAGTTTGAAGATGGGTGAGCTTGACCTAATTTCAAAGGTCACATAGCCATTTGGTTGAGTAATGTTTCTGCATGATAACTTGCATTTTAGATAGAGGTAGCACTTTTATATTGCACAGCTTTATGGTTGCCTAGAAGGGATAGTTTGAGTTTGTAGGTGGGTGACCTTGACCCAGTTTTGAGGGTCACACACAGACAGTAGACTTCCTGTGGTTTTTGCACAATAACTGAAGGTCAAGTGAAAATGAGTGACCTTGCCCTAATTTCCAAGGTCATAAAGCCACTTTGCTGAATATGGTTTCTAAATGATGACTAATTTTACAGCTATAACTTTTATATTGTCCAGGTTTTTAGTCGTTTTTAAAGGGCTAGGTTAAAGTTTAAAGATATGTGACATTGATTTATGATCAACCTTCACGTATTTTGTACGGTCACAAGTGGCCCATCTACCACTATCAATAGGGTAGCGAGGGCAAGGGTAATGAGGGTGGGGGGCATCTATGTTTTACAAACATGTCTTGTTTGTGTTTATGTTTGTTGTACTTAACTGTCCTAATAGGCAAATGTTTATTCAGTGCATTTTGAATTGTGGTATGAAGTAATTCATAAGAGTCATTAGGGTCAGACTGATGGTCTCTGGCCTCTGGAAAATGTTGATCCATCGACGAATGGCAAAGTGACTCCATATTGTTTACTATTTACGTTGATAGCCTCCACCTACGTATACAGACGGCGCTATTATCATTGTACCTCTGTTGTGCGTTATATCTATATGCCATGCAAATGAATAGTATATAGATATGGTAGTAATGGGGTCTATAGCGTGTGGGTGTCCGGCCTGTTGTTAACTTTGCTCCACGTGGTATCGATAACGCCGCCGACTCGTCAAATTTGGATCCAAGTCTGTGTGTTTTGTTTTATGCAATGTCATATGTGGTGATTTTGAATTATTTGAGAGGCAAAATTCACAAATTCCGCTTAATTTTCGTGGCATTTGCCAATTTCCCTTCCAAATCATAAATTCCGTTTGAGATCATAGATTCCGTAAATTCCATCCATTTTCCCCGATCGCGAAAAAGTACTGGCCCTATCCACCTGTCGCATTATGTCTCTTCTCAGCAGACAGCACAATGAAAAATATCATCAGACATGCTTAATGTTTCATTGCGACCGTCCAGGATCTGTACATATTCAAGGGTGCACTTTGCCAATCTGCCGTATGTAACTTTTGTCATGTATCTCACAACCGCAGCTCATCTTTTGGCCCACATTGGAAATTAGAAATGAGAAGACTAATGGTGTGTGCACATTGACAGTTTGGAGACTACCAAGGCTTATATATCACTGGCTGGTATGCTTCATTAGGACACTGATTTGTTTTCCACTTTGTGCAAATGACTTGAATAATTTCAGTGGCTTTTGTCTCGGAGAATCCATTAGCTCAAGCCACAAGACTGGCTTGTAAATTTTACTTGTAAAGTAAGTGATGATATAGGGCACTTATATGGAATATTGCTGGAGAGGCTCGTGTCCGAATTGTTTGCTGGGGCACAACACATGATCCCATTAACCACAGTGTGCAGGTAATAGACAGTGCAAATATGGAAGTCTAATGGTCAGATTAAGACACATCTTGCTACAGCTGAAACATCTGAAAGTCCAAATTTCTGGCCATTAACCCCTGATGGCAAAATTGGTGTTCATACCTGTATAACTGCACGCATCGTATCCACCCACCTGATTTCAAGAAAAGGGGTTTCTGTATGAAATTACATACATACAGTACCCCCAGGGAAAGTCCCGCACCCATTTTTGAGTGGCCCTCATGTGGCTTCCCAGGCATGTCTTTGTCAGAGGGACTCTCGTCGGGAAAATCCCCAGGAAAGCTTGATCTTGATTACATTTGGGGCAGCCGGAGTTTTATCCAGTGGCACACACCAAAGTTTGATGCAATAAATTTATTTTAATAACAGTGTGGACAGTGGTACAGTGGTACCTGCTATTCAAGTATAACCACCCTGTCTACCAGGCAAAAATGGTCATGTATAACAGTTGATCTTAAATTGAAAGTATAAATTTGTGAAGAATCTAGACTGTTGTGTCATCAGAAATGTGGTCACAAAAGCCAGGTGGTCCCTCACGGCAGTGGTCTTAAATTGCAGGTACCACTGTAGAGGGGAGTACGTGACTCCACAGTGGATATTGGTGTTAGATTTTCTGGCCATGAATACTGTGATAATGCATGATTCTTCTTAAAGAAGGTATGTAAAACATATACTGTACAGATTCACCTCTGTGGCCATGCTGTGCTTTTTAAGTGTTTTTTTCCCCTCGGCACATAAAGTGCCGGAGGGTATTGTTGTCCCCTGCGTCGTCCGTCTTATCGACGTTACCACGATATCTCAAAAAATATACACCATAGCTATACCAAATTTTTTCAAAGGAGGACCTTATGATGGAGCTGATTCCTATAGGAAACCAGCTTCTTCTGATGATTTTTTTAAAACTTTTTATGAAACTTTTAATGTATGGGATCAATCCTGACGACATTACCGTGATATCTCAAAAAACATTGACTCCAGCTTTACCAAATTTTTGTCAGAGATGTATCTTTTGATGGACCATAACCATATTCAAAACCAGCTACCTCTGATAATTTTTAAATTTTTTATGTATCAATTTGAAGACAGTCTGAGGTGGCGTCAACCCTGGCAATGTTACCGCGATATCTCAATAAATGCTGATCACAGCTTTACCAAATTTTCGTCAAAGATACATTTTATGATGGACCAGATTCCTTTATAAAACCAGCTTCCTCTGTGTATTTGTAAACGTTTTATGAAACTTTTAAGTATTTACTTGGAGGCCGTCTGAGTGGTGCACGAGGGGATAATGCTACCATAATATCTCAATTATGATCAAACACTAGCTTCACCAAATTTTTTTCAGAGATGCATATTATAGTGGACCACATTCCTATCAAAAACCAGCTTCCTCTTATTATTTTTATACTTGTTATGAAACTTTTGAAGTATTTATTTGATGGCCGTATGAGTGATACACAGTACAGTGGTCTCTGTCACCAGGATCTGCCCCAAGAACACATCCAAAAGTGCTCTTTCATTTCATAAACAACAATATGGAAATTTTAAGTCAAGTATTCTACTGCAAAGTCTCAAATAAAAAGAAAAAGAATGCAGGATTGAGGAAAAAAAAATTGTGGGCGACAAGGGTAATCCATTCTCTGAACACTATTTTAATGAATCTTGTTCTCTTTTGGATGTTGTGTGAAATTCCATGCAACGATTTATGGTTAATGGGATAATGATGACACAAGGAGTGAAGAGACGGGGTCTTCATGGTGTGCGTTCCATTATGAAGCAAGTTGTGTGCACCGATTCAACCACTTGTAAGTTACTGTTAGAGTACGCTGAAGCCTGGTTATAATGGCAACATCTGTTCCTTTCAAAGTGATCAGATTGCTGAAAATGTCCAATAAGTGACTGAGTAAAAATAGCAATAGCAAAAAAATGATGTCTAAGTCCCTGAAAACTTCTGTCATTAATAGGCAAGGACAAGAACAAAAGGTTCAAAAACTGCGTAAAAGAGGGCACTATAGTCATTGGAGGGCTAGGGTTGTGATTCCTATTTCTTTACACTATAATTTGCAACTTAATAACTTGAAAATTTCTGCACATAGAAACACCAAATTTCTGACATTAAATCTAGATGCATCACTAAATACCTCACAAAAATCATATAACCATTGCTACAAAAGTGACTAGTTTATTTAAGGTTGCTTTATCATACAAACTAATAGGAATACACAGCTGAGACTAGCCCTCCAAATGTTTGTGTATTCAGTTGTGTATTGGGGCAAATACACACCTTCAAGCTAATTCTGACCTTTCCTATTGAACACATGCATGTCAGATACGTGCTTGTCTTTACAGTGGTACCTGCTGTATGTGACCGTGCACTGCCTTGACAGACCACCTGCTGTTTGTGCACGGCCAAAGGTTTGCAGCTGCAGGAGTCGATTACTATTTTTTCTGTAAACGTACCCGTGGTGAAAGACCACCTGTTGTATGTGACCACCTTTTCTTTGCAGAATGGGTGGTCACATACAGCAGGTAATACTGTATAATGAAAGTTCATTGTAGTTCAAATTACTGTTTCCACTTTCTGTTGTCTTGTAAACCACAACCCTCAATTGTCATCTGTCTACTTTGCACAGAATGGCTTTCCACATGGTCATAAAACATTTACAAAAGTGTCTGTCTGGTGTCTGACCCATCTCTTACTCCTTTAATTTGTTAATTCCAGTAGAATGATAATTACATTGGTGGAAATGGTTGTTCCTATCAAATGCATTTTGTCATTTGTTCTTAGTTCGGCTCGAGATGTCCAAGCCTTGTCCCTTGCACTAAGAAAAAGTCAACAGCTTTCCCTGATGTAGAGTTGGCTGCTGAGTGCGCAACCCACTTCAGGGAAACCTGCTGCTGACCTGGTGAATGGTGAGCTTGATAGGTCTCGTCTACAATTCTCAATGACATGCAAATTGTGTATCATTACTGTTGAAGTTAGTCAAAAAAAAAAACAAAATTAAGGAGACCACATAAGACTGCCACCAAGATTTAACCAGTTTAACCCTTTTCCCCCTTGAATTTAGACTGAGTCAACAGCTTTCCTTGGCAGAAATTGGGTCCTGAGTGGCCAACCCTTGTCAAGGAAAGCTGTTGACCTTATAGATGGTATCGTGATAGATCTCATCTACAATTCTCGGTCAAGTTGTTTTTCATCAGTGTTGAAATTAGTCATAAACACACTGAAGCAGACGACATTTGACCACCATCTGGTTTTGGCTGGTTTAAGGAAGAAAAGTAGGTGGCTCAAGGTGCTTTCCGTTCTACAGAAGGAAGCACTATTGTACATACTCGGATGACATAGAAAGACAGAAAAACAGCCCTGCTGAAATTACATGGTATTGATGTGCCCTCACTGTTACAGTTAGACATTGTGACCAAACCAAGCATACACCATCTCATTAACCAACTATGCGTGTTGCAGACCAAGGGAATTTTGTGTCTCAAAATGGATTTTTTGTTCATACATACGAGACAAAAATCACCTGTCATTTGAGAATACCAAGATTTGCTGTGCCAGCTTTCCGTCCTGCACCGGATGTATAATCACTGGTATCTTAGGGTATATTGGATATGTGTCGCATTGTCTATAATGTTAGGCTGTGCAGCTAGTGCAGTTTGGAGCAATCTCAGTGATTACAGCCTATAGTATGACAAATAGCATGTATGGAAGATTGGAAACTTTATACAGTAAAAGCAGAGGTAGAGACAGATATTCACTCATCAATGATCATAAGGGCTCAAGTTACTTTGCAGTTGTTTCAGCAGGCAGACTTGTCTTATGGACATATGTTGTTTGAGCAAGCCAACAGCTGTTAATGCAGTAACAAACAGGAGAATTATTCCAAGACAACATTACAGAAGGGATTGCTTGTTTATCTAAGTGGCTGAATAAATAATTTTGGAGACTTCCTCATTCAGATCACCCAAAAATGTCTGGCGTAATTTGGGGGTAAATATGATAATGGAAAATGTTATTGTTGAGGGAGAGACTGATTTGCTGCTATTTTGCATTTTTTATCTGTGCTTCTATACGCGTTTAGTTCTTTCTGCCAACTGATCATGTGAGCAAGAAAGTTTGTGTTTTACCTCAGCGTTTTAGCCTTGATATGGTTCCAGTCTTTTATTAGTCAGTTTATGATTGATCAATGTCAGACATGGCTGGCTCTGGGACAGTTAATTTCTTTTCTGTTCCCTTTAAATATTAATTGCTTCCCTGTTTACTTGTAGTTTTAATTGCTTTTCTGTCCAATTGGCTTATTAATTGCTTTTCTGCCCCCTTGGACTCTGAATTGGTTTTTTGCCCACATGGACTACTAATTGTCATTATCATAGGCCCTGATACCACCTGAGCCTGTCTCGTGGCTACTTACAGGAATGTCACTCTTCTCATGTTAAATCCTTGTATGCCTAGGTGAATATACATGAACATACCGGCTTCTGAGCCTTTTCCCTGGTTCCTAGCAGTTTACTATGCCTCATGCATACTAATTCCCCCCCCAAAACGGATGGGTTTGACACCTGCCAATCAAGGGGGACCTGCGTGTCTCATCACTACCCCAGACAGGGCCATATGCTCATTTCTAACAAAATTAGCGTTTTTTTTTTTTTAAATTTAAGTTCACAAAGGCCAAACTGGTGTTCATCTGGTACTTCCCAAGCCATATATAAGAACAATTTCCACTTGTCTTTCATAAGTATTCTTTATTTCCAAACTATTAGTAATATCTCGCTTATCCACACAGGTAGCAACTTGTATCTCGCCATATCTGGCCAAGTGAGACTAGGCAATCAGATATGCAGTTGTGGCAGCAAATTAATAAGCATATAGCTCCTATTGGGAACTTCTCTTCCAGACTAAGGAGGGATGATCGGTCTGTTATCTACAGTTAAGCCCACTTTATACTTAACAGTTACCAAACGCATCTACCTTTTGCAACCTTTTTTCAACCATTTGAGTGAAAGGTAAACTTTTTTTCAAACACTTTCCAAACCAGTTCAAAACCATTTCCTCTTATTGCGTTAAACACTTTTAAACCTTTCTCAAAGTGAAAAGCGCAAATGGCACAAAAAACAAAGAGGATTAGTTAAAAGCTTAAGAGGAAGTTAAAACATCTAGGCTGTGTCACAGAAATGAGGATCAGATTGTACTGTGCCTCACTGGCAGATGACAAATTGAGGCTGTTAAAGCAGATGTTGTACATGGGTGCCATCTGTATTAAATGATGCACAAATAATTTGATGTTTGCAATTACGTAAGGTGGAACTACATAATGAAACATTCTGTTCCTGAGAAAATATGTCAAAATGGACACAACAGATAACAAAGAAATTTGGACGCAACATGCAAGTCACTCAAAATGCATATATGGCATGGAGTGAATAGATCCGCTGTGTTAGTGTCCTTTTTAAATGCGCTTGGACTGTACTTTGAAGTTTAAAATAAGTATTAAAGTATGGCCACTTTGTATGATTTTAGGAAAACGTTGCCAACTAACACCATGCAATGTCAAATGAGGTCAAATATAAATTTTGTATTAAAAGTATGATAACTATGTATATTGAGCAAAGTACAGCGAATCTTGGAGGATTTGAATTGCGGCTGGTAACCATTGTGTCTTGGTGTGTGAGGCATGCCAGACCTTGGACTTCAGTCAGACACAGGAAATGAATGGGACCCATGTGTAACTTTGAAGTATAAGTCGTGTTAACTGCAACTCATTTGCTACCATTTCTACTGGACAACAAGTCCTAGCTCCCTCGTGGTCGGACATTCATGGGAGCTCACTAACACGTCACTCTTGATTCTGGTTTTGGTGCCCAAGGATGTGAAAGCATGTCACTCCTGTATCAACATGCATTGCTTCTCATGATCATGAATAATTACAAATTTATTACCATTGGTATTTTACAATCCAATGAAGTGTTTCTTTGTCTCTATACATGTAGCTACTATTCAACTTTTACCCCTCGGCCTTATAGGCCGGAGGGGCATTGTCGCCATCTATGTGTCTGACCATCCATCTATGCCTTGTTAACGCCATATCTCCAAAATTCATTTTACAGAAACCAATTTTTTATCACAGGGGGCCTTTGAGATGCTTCAGGTGCCTATTGAAAAGTAAGTTACTAGGTCACATTTAGGTCACAGTAGTACTTTAAAGAAAAAAATGGCGTTAACACAATATCTAAAAAAATATTGAATGCAGCTTCATCAATTATTTATGACAGTTGGTCCTAAAGATGCCTCAGAAGCCTAATGAAAACTAGGTCACTGGGTCACATATTTAGGTCAAAATGCTGTATTGAAGAAAAATGGCGGTACCATATCTTCAAATATTAAATTACTCATTGTAGCTGCACCCATTATTTATGACAGTTGGTCCTAAGGATGCCTCATATGCCTAGTAAAAAACAGGTCACTGGGTCATATATTTAGGTCATAGTGCTAAATGAAGAAAAATGGCCTTTGCTATGTATGATATCTCTACTCATTGCATTCGCATCAAAGCTCTGTCATTAGGTCAAATAGAGGTAACCTTGAGCTGCTGGAGGGGTACTGTCATCACCTATGCGTCTGTCTGTCTGTCCGTCCAGGCCGAGGGGCTTTCCGTCACTGATGGGCTTCTAGTTTCAGAGTCTACCACTTTTTAGAATGCTTATTATTATAATGCATCCTTCCCTTGCCCTTTGAAGTAAGACTGGCTAAAGCTTTCCTTGGGACATTTGAGTGCTAAGAGCCCAGCCAGACCCTAAAGAAAGCTGTTAACCCAGGCAGGATATGCTATTCTGAGAGGACTCTTTTACATTGCCCATGTGTGTGTGTGTGTGTGTGTGTGTGTGTGTGTGTGTGTGTGTGTGAGAGAGAGAGAGAGAGAGAGAGAGCGAGAGAGAGAGAGAGAGAGGGAGGGAGGGAGGGAGGGAGGGAGGGAGGGAGAGAGGGAGGGAGGGAGGGAGAGAGAGAGAGAGAGAGAGAGAGAGAGAGAGAGAGAGAGAGAGAGAGAGAGAGAGAGAGAGAGAGAGAGAGAGAGAGATATTATAACCTGCAGTTTGTATTGGCCATTTGGCTCATCATTGCTAATTTTGACAAAAGGTGATGTGCATCAATTACTGTTTCAGTGCCAATCAGAACTAAAGTCGACACACTTTGGTCAAACTAGTCTGAAGTATTATTAGGATCCTAGATTCATATTCCTCGTAAAAAGACCTTTCACTCAAGTATCAGTGTGCCTATAGTTCCAGAGAGAATATCCCAGGTCAACAACTATCCTCAGCATGCATTGGGCACATTGCGCCCAACGTGCGCCAAGAAAAGCTGTTGACTCTGTCCAAAATTTGGCACTGAAAGAGTTAATAATAACATATCGAGACTAAGATTCATTACCTGTTCTAAGCTGACCTTTGGTTCAGGTACCAGACAGTTACATAGAGTATGAGACTGATCCAGGTCAATAGCTTTCCTTGGTGCACCCGTGAAGCAACATACACCCAAAGTACACCGAGGAATGCTGGTGTCTCAGTGAAAACTTGACGGTGAAAGAGTTACAGTGGAGAGGGATAAAGGACTGCGTGAGTCGTCTTCATTGTCTGCATATTGATAGATGAAGTTTGGCAAATGAGATGCGTGAGGACACAAACTACAGCATTATTGTTACAGTCTGCTGTGGTCACTGGTAATTATATGAGTTAGGGTCCGGTAAATTACTCCCAAGGTCCAGACTTTTTTAAGATGACTTTACCGATCATGTGCACCCAGGGCTTTGATACGTTGCATGTTATAATGCATTCAGCCCAGAAGAATTTGTTGACATAGTTGTTGCACATCTATCTGGAAACATTTTGTTGCACATCTATCTGGAAACATTCAGTTTCAAGTAAGGACACAATCTCTGCCCCAGGATCCACTTGTAGCCGGTGGAGACACCTGGGGGATAAAGAAAACCTGCTTCATTCATTGGTTCAAAATGTCGTGTTATGTGGCACAAGAAGCAGGTGGTGCCACCATGCAGAATAGTGTCTCTGGCATGTCCTATTGCAGATCATCTCACAGAGCTTTAATGGCATTACACGAAGGTTGACAGTGTGGGAAGCTACATGTATACTCATCAAGGGTAAGGAAGTAATTGAAGTTATATGAAAAATCATGGAAAAGAATTTAACTTTTGAAGACTTATATGGTACATTTATTCTGTACAGGAGATTCTTGCATAGCAATTTAAGGTAATTTATCTCCCAAAATAATTGCCAAAATGCTGCTTTACATCCAATTATGTGACTAAAGTGAGGAATATGTGTGTTTTATTGAGTGATTTAGACACTGTGAGCCAGCTTAATTGCCCATTAGTCTTTGCCGGAGATGCCAGTTCACTTCATTGTGTATATATATAAAAATTATTTATTGAAAATGAAGGGGTTGATGCCTTTAACCATTTCTACCCCAGCACACAAAATTCATCCTGCACCCAAATGCCTATTCTGTGTAGGTTAATTATTATCAAACGTCGTACAGAGGGCAAGAATTGTGCTCATGGCTTTCTTCTCTGGTCACAGTTTTGCATATGTACATGTACAACAATCTTTTTGCTTGATCGACAAAGTTGGTGATGATCACGTCAGTGAAAGCAGAGGCCGCTGTGGTAGGTGTGGGTTCAAATCCCTGTGTGGGTAAAGTTTAATGGGTTGATGGCCTCAGGAAGCGTCTAACAGTTAGTGACCTTTACAAGGGCTGAAATGAAAAATTGTAGCCTTGTATTTATCAAGACCAGTAAAATGTCAAGGCAGCTCTTGGCACATGTTGGTTGTAGCCAATGGGACTAAATGGCAGACGGCCAGAGGATTCCGCGTTGGCGAACAGTATGCTGCTTCCTCACACCCTTTGTCTACCACTGACTGACTGTTAGGCCACGAGCAGCTGCTGTGGGCTTATAAAGTCAGCAGCAACAAGGCTATATCTAAAATAAGAATTCCTGTGGAATACCAATATTATATGGAGATATAGCATGCTTAGACAATACCCTGGGCTGATGACATTTTCACTTGCAAAGTAATATGCTTATATTCATGTGTATTTAGGCTTGTGTAGGATCTGCTACCACTCAGTAATCATTTATTTGTGTGGGTCTAAATTTACAGAAAACATGGAATGGAGCAAAAAATTAAGAACCACAATTCGGTCTGTTCAGTTTATAACAGGACCTGAAGCCCTTCAATGTGTCTCAATTCTCATCCATTTTGAAAGATATAAAAGGTGTTATTATATTGTATAAATATATACAGATGTACAGACATGAATATCTGAGACAAGTATGTGTCAAAACTCAAAAAAAAACAAAAAACATTTACATGACGCAGTACAGTGGTCCCCCTACAATGAGTCCCCTCTCAAGAGAAGCCACTCCACTAAGGCCATTTCTCCATGCCATAGCAGTGGTATTTACATTGTATCAAGTTCCTTCTCAAGAGAAACCACTCTACTAAGGCCACTTCTCCATGCCATAGCAGTGGTATTTACATTGTATCATCCCTGAAGAGTGGCCACCTCTCTAATGTGGCCACTTTTTTGGTTGCATTTGGGGTGACCTTATTCAAAGGGGATAGAGCTGTATACGCACACACATAGAAAGATATGCTTTTAGCATTCTTTGGCATGCTTTGTGTCCATACTGTGACAATTGGACAGTTGTTCACTCAGTCTGTGTATGTATATTCTAAAAGGAAGCTGATGTCGAACAAACTCTTTTACTTTTAAAAAAGAAGCCAATGAACAAACTCGTTAACTTCTGTATATTTCACCTGAGAAGTTGAGAACAGCAGTAATAAGTGAGCAAACTGATGCTTTAAGCAGATTTATTAATTATCTAACATAATGACATCACCAAAGTGACGGTAATTACCATTGTGAGAGATAAAGATGGCATGCATCTGGTTAACGTCGCTTTGTGTGGAGCTGTGAGCCAGCCATTATACCCAAAGTGCTACTACTGTAGTCCTGTGTCCAGTAACCTTGATGGGGTCTGAGACTTGCTGGACCTGGACAATTTAGAACACAAATGAGCAGGTATGGAGCGTGTCAGTGTAAATTGGCAGATAGGATTTGAAGGTCAATAGTCCCAAATTGAGGTCTGGTGCGTAAGTATGGAATTAATTTCCAGTGTCATGGTATAACTCTATAGGGAGATTTGTACAGCGCGTGGTGTGTGGCAAGCTGGGCTGTCAGACACGGGGCATGTGTATCAGGGGAAGCTTTGTCCATTTTCATCACAAGTTTGGCCATAATACCACATGAATCTTAAAAGTAGTGAACTCCAGTGTGGGCCTCTCTAGTGTTGAAGGGCATCCTAGCTATCACCATGATAACAGCCAGCAACTCACACTGCCTAACATTGATTAATGTACTGTGCTTGTTGCCACTTTAATTGTGCATTTTATATATTTTAATGGTGTACAAAATTTTAAAACTTTGAATAGTTTTGTACTAAACTTCAAAATTTTTATCAGAGTGCGAAAACATGTCTATAGAGATACTAAGCAAACAGTATGGTAACAAATCTCCTTCCATCATTTGGTTTTATGTCTTGGTGGAATCGGAGAGACATTGTTTTACAGTGTCTGTTTCTTCCACCTCTTTTCATCATTGCTGTTCTTCTAGATCTGCTTCTTCTTTTGGTTTACTTACAATAAATCTCAGAAGGACTCAGTGAAGCTTCATGAAACTTGGTAGGAATATGTTTTCCGGTAGTTAAGACCTACATTTGTCATTGTATTTGGGTGACCTTAACCTAAATTTTTAGGGCATAGGTCGGCGTGTATGAAACTGGTGTCTGTGCAATGACTGTACTGAGGAACTTAAAACTTTGTGAGACGTGGTAGGATTATTCTTCTGGGTGAGATCTAGGGTAAGATTTTATATGGATGACCTTGACCTAGTTTTTAAGGTCACATGGTAACTTTGAGTGATACAGTGAAAAGGATATCTGGGTGACCTTGACTTAATTCTCATGCGAGCTCGCAGGATCACATGTGTGAAATCAGTTAATTCCATTCAATATCTATTAAAGAACTTGCATTATGAAAGTTGATGGGATTATGAATCTGTAGGTAATACCTAAGTTGGGTTGTAGCTGAGTCACCTGGACCTAATTTTCAAAGTCACAGGGCTTACTGATCATAAATCAGTTTCTATGTGATAGTCACTGAAGACCTGAGCAAACATTTGGTAGAATGTGGTACAATCTTATGTATTTGGACCAGACCTGGGTTGTGATATTGTATTTACCATATTTCTTCTACATGTAGGTGGCACTCATACTCCAATAAGTGCACACACCCACTTCATAGCTTAATTCCCAGCATGTAAAATGATCCCATGATCCACGATCTTTCCAGGAAAAATTTGATCATGCCTGTGAGACATGTTGCACTGGTGCGTCTACAGTGGATATGTATAAAGCAGACAGATCCTTTGCCTATCTACCAAATGTATATATGTACACATAAGTGGCTGCTTTTCAAGCGCACGTGCCAATCTTCTGTTGACCTTTGGTTTGTTATGGATTTTGTGACCACCCACCAAGCTTCAAGAAAAACTTGTACTTTGTGGCGTTTTCTGCCGGTACATGCCCAATGACTTCACCTTGTCTCTTCACTATAACTAGACCATTGACCCAGATAAAGGTCAAAGCACCCAGGCAAGCCTGTACATTAACGTTGCTCTCTTCCCACCTGTCTGCATGTGTGGGTTATTGTCATTTTCCTGCTGGGGTCCTCCTAGAGATCAGTCCATTATTATAAACCCTCCAAGGAAATTGCAGACACTTGAAGGTCCAGCATAGCTAGCAAGTTAAATTGTTTACAAATCTGTAATATACATTATTTCATGTACATATCATACATGTATATCATGACATATTAAAACATCAACTTAATTCCTGTATTATTTATTTACTTTTATTTTTTTTTTGGTCCCTTTCACCAGGGAGGTGAACTACATAATTGTCTGGCTTTGTTTTTCCAAGAATGTGTTCTTTCTTTATTTACAGCCAAATTTGTCCAGTTTTTCTCAGATACTATTATTCCAAAAACTACCAAATTTGCCATGGTGGGGTCGACTGACCTGCCAGTGAAATTGTACACATAGGCCAGAGTTCTTTAATTATTTGTTTCATGAATTCCGCCGACCCTATTTTAGCCAAAATCAGACAAAAAAAAATGAAAATTCATCTTTTTTTTTATTTCCGCCGACCGACGCGGACAGTTCTGCCATTTTTTAAAAATTTCCGGATATTCTGTTCCCACAAGCCGTGCTTAATAGAATCCACAAACAAACATGGATGAAAGTTGACATTACATTACCTTGTTTTCTCATAAATTTCTTGTAGTAATTTTGATAAAAGTACCAGGAAAAAGTCAACCTTCATGCATGCAAGTAGTTCAGATTGAAAAGCTTTCACCAGTCTAGGACTAGAGGTCTAAAAACATACTACAATACAAACAGACAAGTGTATAAAGTGAGAGGAACATGATAAATACACTGAAGTCCTGTATGGTGTACAGTAATACATGTAGGCATGCTTTAGTGCATAGAAGTAACCAGGTGTGTGGGAAATTTTCCCCCTTATACCCTTTCGTCTGGAGACTAAAATTTAAAAAAAAATGCAAGTGCTTAATTTTAATTTTTATTTTTATTCCTTCCTCCTACTCGAGCTTTTGTGGCAAATGTCTGTGAAACTAAAAATTAAAAAACTCTGGCCATATTTGAAATAGTCATGATGTTTAAAATTATGCAAATTAGGGGCAACTAAAATTTTAAAAGCTGCATATCTTCCAAACGATTGCAGATAGACACAAAATTTTGATGTGCATGTATAGGTTTGTGACATCTGCCAATACAGTGGACAGTAAATGAAACTTGTAGCATTTTTAAATTATCCTTATTATGGACATTGAAAAATTTAAAAGTTGAATATCTCCAAAACTATTATAGATAGATATGCCATTCCAACTTAATTTCACAGGTTTGTATCAAAGCCACATCCAATGAAGGATGAACCAAAGTTTCAACATTTTAATTTATACAAATTAATTGAATGTGCAAAATGTAAAATTAATCTTAAATGGCTTCAAAAGTATTATTGATAGAAGTGTCATTCCACTTCAATTTATGTGTCTGTGACATAGCCGCATCGATTGAACCATGAACCAGGGTTGTAGAATTTTAATTTATGCAAATAAGGTGAATATGCAAAATTAAAATCTTGAATAGCTTCAAAACTATTATAGATAGAGGTGTTATTCCAACTTAAATTTTAGATATAGCCGCATACAATGAACCAAAAATGTAACATTGTAATTTATGCAAGTTAGGTGAATACACGAGATTAAAAGCTTGAATAACTTTAAATCTATTGTACATAGAAGTACCATTCCAACTTCAATTTGTAGGTTTGTGACATAAACACATCCAATGAATCATGAACCAAAGTTGTAGGCTTTTAATTTATGCAAATAAGTCAAATTCACAAAATTAAGATCTTGGATAGCTTCAAAAGTACATTATGGTATCAGTCGAACTTCAGTTTATAAGTTTGTGGCATGGCCACATCCAGTGAACCAAGAACCAAAGTTATAGCATTATAATGTATGCAGATATGGCTGATACACAATATGTATTTAGATTGTGTTAAACAATGGGAAAGTGTAGCATTTCAAACTGTTCTCATTTTAAAGGGACCCAGATGGATTTGCTGTGAGGCAAATCTCCTTTTCTAGTTCACTTCATTGTTTGATACATATAATGGGACTTTTCCAGAGTGAGCATTACCAGAAAATGTAAATACAAGGCTGTACAAATTGCAGTTGTAGGCTGCTGTGGGCCCTAGAATAGGGATTTTGTATCAGACTCTGAAGTTGGCTATGAATTAAGTAGCACCGCTGGCTAGTCAGACCTGCCAAGCCCCCCCTTTTTGTTTCATTTTGCAAATTATTGAGTTTTTAAGTACTTTATTTTTCAAAAATCCTGAGAAAAATCTCCAAATCGGACCCTTTCGTAAAATGTCTGTTTTTCGCCCAAAAATGATTTTAACATTTTTTCTTGGTATATATATGTAATCTGCAGCATGACTTGCCAGGCAGTGCCAGAACCACTGACTTCAGACTATAGGCATGTTGGTACTTGAATGAAAGCTCTTTTCATGAAGAATTTAAATATGCAATTGTGATCTTAAATCTAGATAAATATAAGTTAATATCTGAGACTGATATGGGATGAGTTTATATATATATATATATATATGTATATATATATATATATATATATATGTATATATATATATATATATATGTATATATATATATATATATATATATATATATATATATATATATATATATATATATATATATATATATATATATATATATATATATATATATATATATATGCACAAAATCGGTGAATTACTGCAGGAAAGTCCCACTGTGGTAAGTCCGCCAGTGAAATATCAATCCATCAAACACCTGGCTACTTCGTGTTTAATTTCTTTGTGAAAAGGGTGTCATATAAAATTTGATCCAATCTTTTGATTGGTCCATCTGTTGATCAATATGATTCTCTTATATCTAATCAGTTTCAATATATCAGTTGGCTTTTATTTGTGGAGCCTATAGCTTGATGGAGTTGAGTATGGTAGTGTGATTGACTAATGGAAGATGGAGTCCATTGGGCAAATTGTTGACTGTTGAGACTGGTCAGAACTTGGTTTGCACTGAGCATAAGGGTGCTTAAACTTGATTGTTTTAAAGGTCATTTCTCTGGAAAAATCAAATTAAGCGCACAGTGTTCTAAATGGAAGGAATATGGTATGTATTCTTGACCTGATTCTTGAGGTCATAGAGTCACTTATGTGAATTTGATTTTCATGACAGTGATTATCAGTTAATTCCTGCAGAGACAGGATGTTCCACCAGAAGAAATCTGATTTTGTCCTGCCAAATCACTGCTTTCCAGTTCTGTTCATGACAGTAGCGTATAAATCTTGTTCAAATTTCCAGCATTACATATCACAATCAATGCTGTGGCAGATGTGTTTACTGAACAAAAAAGTAGCATAGCATTCTGGAATTCATCATAAAAATAATTTGATTCTACAATGTCGGGAAAAAAATGGATTGTTCTCATTTGTCTGCAGAAATTTGTTCTTATTGAACTGAATGTAAAATGTGGACAAGTGCAGTATGCATGTGAGGTGTCAGTCCCATTTTTTACTGGCTTCAGGCAGGTAAAGTCTCAGGCTTAAATATATCAAATGTTGGCTCTAGCAACAACACGCCCAACAAATGAGTAAAATTGATGCGTTTGCATCACATGCTTTGCCATGTCTCAGCTGGTAAGAAAGCAGATGGAGCTTTGTTGTGAGGGAGAGCAAAATGTTGAGTAAAAACATTCTGCCATCAGTAGGAAATACGTGAAAATTCCTGTGGATAAAACAGAACCACGCGTTACTTTTAAATGTAGTGTAGCCAGTTGGCACGATCAACTTGTCGGACAAAATCAATATGTCTCTTGAAAGTAGCATTATCCTTTTTTCAAGGAGACTCGGGTTTGGTTAACAGCCTCTTCTAGCTTCATAAAAATAGTTTCACCCAGAGGTTTATACTTTCTGTTTACCTTTAACCCTGCGAGTGCCAGGGCAGATACATCAGCATGCATTTTCCCCCCTTAGAAATTACCAGCAAGCACCTGCTAAATGTCACCTGTTCTCTTCTTGTTAATTGTTATATGCCATCAATCAACTGATGTCATCAGGACACTATGGGCTCGTTGCGCCTGAAGTGCCCTGACAAGAACTGTCTTCCACCCAGTCGCCAAAGGTTAAACTGAACGATTTATTTTACATAACAGCATCAATATTAACGGCAGTGTCTGTACTTGAAAATAGAAGCAGAGAGGAAAATATGGTGATGTGACAACAGCATGCTATGATATTTAAAACCATGTTTAATCCTACAAAAATTTGCATAAATATCGGCTGTTAGTGTCACATGAATGTTTCAGTTGCTCGGTTTGTTTTGCTAAGCTTAAAAATGGAAGGGATTGAAGCATTTATATATGCAACATTTAGTTTTTGTGATAATTGTGTAAGATTACAGCCCTAAAAGAGATCATTTATTGAGGTGTGTGAAGGTTACTTGAGTGTCAAACTTGCAGGGATGGATGTACATATTTGCTGGGTGGTGGGGGATGCTGATGTGTGCCGATGGAGCAACCGTGGGGGCTCAGGGGCCACAGCCGCACAAAGCTCCTGATTTTTTAGCATTTTTATTCCCCCTTCTCGGCCTTTTCGGGCACCAAGAAGCCCCAAAGTCTATACATTTTGTCAAACATATGGCCCTTTGAAGAGGAAAAATAAGTTCCTTTGTAAGGGGAGTGGGATGTGGGCACACACCTCTCTAACCCCCACACGCACTCTGAGCACCTGAAATCTGCTGTCTCCATGTGAACCAGTGAATATTACATTGATGACAGTGTCAACTATACTTAAAGATCAACATGATCAAAGGCCAAGATAACATAAAATTTATTTATGGGAAAAAAAGTTTACTGAAGGCATTTGTGTACTTCAGTAGCAGTGAGATGCCATTATGTGCATAAAATTCTTTCTGACTAAATAACAAGAAAATCAAATTTTAAAATGGAGTCCCAAATCTCTACATAGGAATATCTTTTGATAGCCTGGAAACCAGACGCTAAAAATTGTTTTGTACTTTTAATATTCTCACGGAGTGCTCAATTACATTACAATGCCAATGAATATGGCTCACGATTTTTAAAATCATTACATCATGTGCCTGCTGGACATAATGGAACCCCAACAGAGTTGTCACCTGACGGCATTTTGGGTTCAAGGCTATGACATTAAAAACGACCTCCCTGCATGGGGAGGTTATTTTTGGCTGCAGGAAGTCATACATTGTAGTAGATTTAATCTGCATAAAACATGTAAAACGAAAACAAAACTGGACATGATCATTTTGTGTGGATATTTTTTTTATCACATAATATGACAGAATTTGCAAAATGAGTACAAGAGTTCTGTCTAGCCTATTGATCATTAATGCTGTTGAACATAAAAGATACAATTTCCATTTTTACCCACACCAAAAGCATGGAGATTAAGCATTAAAAAACTTATGACGACATTGTTTATATAGTGTTTCGATTCTGATTGAATCATGATTTATGTATACATGTAGACGCTAAGCCCTATGTTTACTGTCTCGAAGCAAGACACACAGATCATTGACTGCAACGTGAGGCACCAGATAGTGTCACCAGCGCAGATTAATTTGGAAAAAGAAAACACTCTTTTTGTGGTATCAGTCACTTTGTATGTCATCAGACATCTGTTCCTATAGTAATTGAAGTCTTCCAAATTTTGCCAGGATTACATAACAATGTACATGTAGTTCAACTTGGTCGTAGTTGGCACTGAAAGAGTTAAATATGTCAGGCAGAGAAATTTCTCTGCAAAATTTTCCATAAGGCAGGGATAAGAGTGCATGGGTATATAGAAGAAAGTTGCATGGTCCTAATGTATTTATACTCCACAACAAAACTTGATAAAACGAGAGACCCCACCTGACTGTCAGATAGGCAACTCTCTCTCTCTCTCTCTCTCTCTCTCTCTCTCTCTCTCTCTCTCTCTCTCTCTCTCTCACTCACTCACTCACTCACTCACTCACTCACTCACTCACTCACTCACTCACTCACTCACACACACACACACACACACACACACACACACACACTGTCTCATGCCTGAGCATCAAGCCAGCAGTGGGCTGTAGTCGTCCTCAATGGGGCCATAGCAGGATAATTTCATGGATATGTATTGCCCATAACAGTGATTTTATGGTTATGTATTGTGGATAAGTAGAATACTACCCACAGTTCTGGTGGCAGTAATACTCAGCTTGCTGTCCCAGTGACTGAGGCAGAGGTCTGTAAATCATTACAGAATAGCCCGGGGACTAATTGGTGCTGTATGGCTGTAGTTAGTAGTGTAATGAGGCTATTGGTTTATCTGACTAGGCACTTGCTGCGTAATGGCCTTCCAGTGCTTCTAGGTGGCAATGTATCATTACAAGTATCTCACACACTTACACTTTCCATACCATTTACAAAAATTCTACTTGATAGGTGATTACTTGGAAATTGCTTCTTCTGTTGAAAGTAAAGGTCAGAGTTCTGCATTATAAGCTAACAATTTCAAGTCTAATAGTTTTCCTTATAATCTTATCTTCATAATTCTGAGAAAATTTCAAAAAGTCAGAGATTGTTACTTAACCCTTTCCCCCTTAAACCCTCCAAATCCGGCTGGTGGTCAAATGTCATCTGCTTCAGTGTTTTCAACTAATTTCAACGGTTATGAAAAACCATTTGACTGAGAAATGTACATGAGACTTATCAAGATCTCATGCCCCAGGTCAACAGCTTTCCTTGGCATGGGTTGGGCACTTAATGCCCAACCCATGCCAAGAAAAGCTGTTGACTCAGTCTTAATTCAAGGGGGAAAGGGTTAAAGTTAACTTAATCATGATTTAACCCATTCCCAGTCAGGACGTGACTGAGTCAGTAGTTTTTCCTTGGTGTGGGTTAAGTGCATTGCACCCAGCCTATGCCAAGGAAAGCTATTGACCTAGGGCATGCCATCATGAATGGTCTTACAAATCCCAGCAAAAATATTTTCTAGGAAGGAGATATTTAAGTGAAACAAGTGCCTCCGGCTGTAACAAATTAAACTGACGTCAAAGGTAACAAAGTAAACTGACGTCAAAGCAGGTAATGTGTAAAAGGGGAAAGAACATCCATTTTATACATGTTTCAACAAACGTCCAAGCTACCTAAGGCCTAACAAAAATATATGTGTGGTTCCGGTAACCTGACAAAAAAAGGAAGAAGAAAGAAAATGGTACTTTCAAGCCGCCCTTCCCTAATCAAAAAATTGATTGACCCAGGCCAGTGCTAGAAACTCAGTCATAGCCCCAAGTGGCCCTAAAAAGTACTTTTTCAGTGGCCAAAAGGGCCAAAGTGAGCGCCTGAAGGCATGCGGGGGGGGGGGGGGGGTCTGGGGATCCCCCCGCCAAAAAAAAATTGAATTTGAGGATGCAAAATGATACATTTGGGTGATTTTTGACTAGAAAATCTTGCCTAGACATGGTTGATGAAATCACATCATTTTAGTCATTATTGACTGATTTGGCTATTTCTCTCGGATTATACAAAAATCTGACGGAAATTAGCAAAAATTAGTAAAAATAGATTTTAAAAAAAGACCATTGCCAAGTTATCAATTAAGATAATACAATTTTTGTGTTTATACATGTAACGCTTGAGAGAATTTTTACACATACATTCATTATATTTACAAACAGAGAAAGTAAGATACACATAATTATACATCGAAGTAATACAGACATATAGACATAACAGTGAAACAGAAGTTGTAAAACAGTTAAAATCAAATGAAAGGTCACAGCTGTAAATGCTAAGTTCGAAATCATATTTATTAAGAGGTACTGTTAATGAACTCAAATGAAATCCGGTAGTAGCCTGTGCAATATGGTGCAATCCGGTAATTAGTCACACCAGAAAATACGATGGCTGCCACATGACAGCCCGCTTACGCACATCTTTCGGTGTTCAAATTTAATTTTCTATCACTTTTTATCAGGCTCTCCACCTTTTCTGGATGACTAATACAATAATATTAACGTATCCGTGCGCATGTCATTTATAGTTTTGAAAATTCGTGAATCACCTCAGTGTGTGTGCGGCCGTCACACTGTTTACAAAGCTATCCTGCTAACCGTAAGTTCAATGATTGACAGGCGGCCAGGTTAAAGGCATGTTATAAAAAGCGATAAAAAATTATATAAATTAGTCTTTAAAGCCAGTTTCACGAATATAGTTTGATAGATTAGCCATTTCACTATTTGGTAGGGGGGTCACTTGGTTGTTGGAAATTTTCATTTACTCCCCACAACGTCAAATCACTTTGGTATGTGAAGAATGTGGGTCGGCATCAGACGTGACTGGTGCATGTAAAAAAGGATCGATTTTGGGTAGATTTGAAACCTGAAAATATGAAAAACACGCGTTGTCAGTTATATTTGGGGCGTGGCATAATGGATTTGGTCATATATAGATAGCAAAGAGTGTTTGGGGGCCAGAATATGGGTCCAGGTTTCAGGGGGCGTGGCTTCATATTTTCGGGAGATTTTTAAATATGGTGTAAACATTAAGGCAGACCACTATTTACATCTGGTTGCATTTGGGTGATAATCGAGTGGGAAGAGGTTATCGGAGAAAAGTGCATTGAATATACCAAGGAAAGATTCTGGGTGAGGAAATGATGGGAAAAGTCCCATAAAGATTCCAGATCAATGTTTACATGTGAACTCTTGGCAGCTTTGAACCAATTTTAGTCACTTTGTTATGGTATTCCAGCAGCTTTGTGAGGGACTTCTCAGTTTGTTTGCATAAAGATCTTGTCAGCTTTGAATTGGCATTATGGGAGGTGTGCCATTAGGTAGATATGTATGGTTATGCTCTCATCCCTATGGACAAACACTGGTTGTCTGCTGATTCACGGTTCACGTTACTTCACATCCAGGGATCAGAACCGACCTCCCTCACCCCCATGCATGCTTAACAATTCATTAGTGACATTTGAGACACAGAATCGGACCTTTATGTCTTGACATTCAGTAAAACCATGGGGACGCTAAATGGGTGGAAAATTCATCACACATTTTACGCATCATCAGTTTTGAGATCTTGTGAGGGGAACTGCGTGAATCCCGCATGAGTAGCCTGGCCTAACTTTTAACTGGAACTTTAAATGTTCACCTGGGGATCAATATACTTCCTTTACCATTATTCCATGATTGAATGCATGGGGGAGTAATGAAGCCATATTCATGGCCTTATGATCAGCTATTCTGTAAATGACAGCCACTCCATATTTGGTCATTAGCAGGGGGACTTTATGAAAGGTTTGCTCCTTGTCCTTTGCAAGCTTGGAATTTGAGCTTCCAAACAGTTATTACTCAGGTGAAGACAATGATAAAACATGAATAAACAAAGAGCTTATCGTATTTTCGGGCATCAAATACTACCTTATGGTTATCTCCTTGTCAAACTTGCAAGCTACCGTCCAGTCGATGAAATCTTCAGTCAATGTGTTCCTGTTTCGCTCATGACATTTTGGGCCAACTAAAACTGAAGTCTGTGCACACTGCATGTCAACAAAGCAGCAGCAGGCTATTAACTCTTCTAGTGCAAATCACGGCTAAAGTCAAGCTACTTAAGTCAGGCAACTCTGAATTATAATTAGGATCTCAGATTAATATCCTCGTAAAAAGACCTTTCCTTCTAGTACCAGTGTGCCTATATAGTCCCAGAAAGAATATCCCAGGGCAACAACTTTTCTTGGCACCCAATGTGCGCCGAGAAAGGCTGTTAATTGATTCAGTACAAAATGTGGGACTGAAAGGGTTAAAAAGACATCTGGGTAAATAAAGTACACTATTGTAACCTAAAGGTTATTTGATATTATCGTTTAATAATAATGGAAGAGAACAGTTACTGAATACATTAAAGAAACCGTTCATGTTTGTTTCTGATTGGAACTTGATCATTCAACAGCAGAAACCACGAGTTGCATATAGTAGCAAGTGGTTTCTTCCATGCAGCTTCATTTCATTCAGTGGAGACATTGCTCATAGTGTTTGTATGTTTATCACTGTGTATTACACGTTTCCTTGGAGAAGAACAAAAATATTTTAACCTTTCTTTCTGGCCAGGATGAGATTAATAACTCAGTAGAGCTTATGGCTGTATGCTCTAGCCGCTGACTGTCCAGGACATTTCTACCATGGAAACTGCAAATTTTTGATGTCTTGTCATAGCTATTGATATCTTGGTGCATTCATTCTCATTGTTCCCTGAAAGTTGTCTGATACAAGGTGGAGGAAAGAAAATTTCTTGCAAATAAATGGTTTTATCGGAGTGATGTTAATTTGTAAGCGAGACTGCTGGAAAATCCACAAAGTATTCAACGAAGTAGATGTTTCAAAGGATGATGAAAAGAAGGTACATTAAAATCAGGGAACATCTGCCTTTTATGTGTTGTGATTTATGTTTAAACATTTATGTTGGTCATTCATTGAGGGAATAATAAATTAAAACAGATGGCCGTATTTGTTTTCTAAAACATCACTATCAAGGGGTATGTAGCTTGAGTTTCCCTGTGTTGTGGACATCAAGTCTTTGAAGCAGTGGCCAATATACAAATAATTTATCCTTTCAGGTTTTAAATTAACAGCCAGCCCAGGCTTTTGCTTTAGCGGCTTCTTGCTTCTCTTTAACTCTTTTCTGCTCAAATTGTCCAAAAGCATCACATGTAAATTGTCATCTGCTTTAACCCTTAAAGTGCTAATCATAGCTATAGTCGTTTTGTCATTACCGGTAAACATACAATGGTTAAAAGGTTCAAATTCCTCATGAAGATACCTTTCATTTAAATACCAGCAAGCCTATAGTCTAAAGCATAAAGTAGTCTTAGTCAACAGCTTTCCTTGGGGCACTTCGCGTGCAAAGTGCCCCAAGAAAAGCTGTTGACTTGGTCATAAATCAGTACTTTAAGTGTTAATATTTCCTATTTTAACTCCTTCAATGCCAAACTAAAGTTAAAACTACATAAAACAAACTAGTCTGTCTTCTAACTAGGTGGCTAGATTTTTGTTTTTTGTAAAAAGACATTTCATTTGAGTAGCAACATGCCTGTAGTTACATATGGAAGATTATAGTCCAGGTCAATAGCTTTTCTGAGCATGCTTTACGCACATTGCTCTGAAAGTGCAATGAGGAAAGCTGGCGACACGTGGCACTGAAACAATCTGTATAAAACCCCCTGGCCTTATTGGCTGGCAGGGTATTGTCGCCATGTCTGATTAGAAACATACTATCATATCAGAAACCTTTCCTGCCTAAAACATAAATGAGTCCATAGATATCGTGCAGTTTACCAAATGTTTATCCAACCAACCCTGACTCTTCACCTGGGATTGTCAGGCAAGCTAATTTTTTGCTTAGTGTCTAGCTGCACACTTTGATGTGCTGCCTCCTGTGTGTGCATGCTAACCAATGAGACTGGTTACTTCTAGCAGGATGCATGCTTTTTGTCCCAAATTGAGGGAATTTGTGAGTTCTAAGTTTTCCCTCTTATCCATGCAGCTGGTTGTGGAGGGGTCTTGCCATATATATCTATCAAATCATTGCTATCAAGGGGTCTTGCCATATCTATGAAATCATTGCTATCAAGGCGTCTTGCCATATCTATCAAATCATTGCTATCAAGGCGTCGTGCCATATCTATCAAATCATTGCTATCAAGGGGTCTTGCCATATCTATCAAACCATTGCTATCAAGGCGTCTTGCCATATCTATCAAATCATTGCTATCAAGGGGTCTTGCCATATCTATCAAATCATTGCTATCAAGGGGTCTTGCCATATCTATCAAATCATTGCTATCAAGGGGTCTTGCCATATCTATCAAATCATTGCTATCAAGGGGTCTTGCCATATCTATCAAACCATTGCTATCTAGGGGTCTTGCCATATCTATCAAATCATTGCTATCAAGGGGTCTTGCCATATCTATCAAATCGTTGCTATCAAGGGGTCTTGCCATATCTATCAAACCATTGCTATCTAGGGGTCTTGCCATATCTATCAAACCATTGCTATCAAGGCGTCTTGCCATATCTATCAAACCATTGCTATCAAGGGGTCTTGCCATATCTATCAAATCATTGCTATCAAGGGGTCTTGCCATATCTATCAAATCATTGCTATCAAGGCGTCTTGCCATATCTATCAAATCATTGCTATCAAGGGGTCTTGCCATATCTATCAAACCATTGCTATCTAGGGGTCTTGCCATATCTATCAAATCATTGCTATCAAGGGGTCTTGCCATATCTATCAAATCGTTGCTATCAAGGGGTCTTGCCATATCTATCAAATTGTTGCTATCAAGGGGTCTTGCCATGTCTAGCAAATCATTGCTATCAAGGCGTCTTGCCATATCTATCAAATCGTTGCTGTAGAGATTATCACTATTAAAGAGTAGTAGGAAACATCTTGGAATAATCACGCATCAAGACCAGGGCTGCTTTCTGGTTCTTGAACTCAAGCAGGCTGTCTCCAGCATGCATATGCTATCTATAACTCTCATACAAAGTGCATTTTTAACTGTCAAGATGCAGCAATCCACGACAGTGGCTCCATGCATGGTGTAAGGCACGGACCACTTGAAGGCACATTTATTTTTTGCTCCATTGCGAAGAAGCTTGGGCAGCTTTTTGCAAAATGTTCATATGGCTGACAGCTAGGACATGTACAGGTATGTAAAACATCGAAGCACATAGCTTTAATGAAACTTGGTTGGTTGTGATAGGAGAGGCTCGTTCTCCCATATAAAGCTGTTTTGTCATTTGCAGGAACCTAAGATTCATAGAAATTAGTGGACATGAGGTGATGGCCTGCAATCATGAATTGGTTTTAGAAACATTTCAAGATGATTTATGGGCAGAGAGCTGGTCATGAACTTGCTAGTTCATGGTTTATAACATCAGAAGTATGACGGAGACCTTCAGACAAAATGTTAAGGGTTCTGCCACAAGAGCTTAGGCTCTTTTTGTACTGAGAACCTGATGTCTCAGTGCGGTTAACTCAGTCCATACCAGTCCCTGATTTTTCTGTATATTTACCTACATTTAGGACGATAATTGCAGATTTAAATTCTACACGAAAAGAGCTTTCATTGAAGTACCAACGTGCCTATAGTCTCAAGTCAGTGGTTCTGGCACTGCCTGGCAAGTCACCATAGTATGGAAACAGTTAACAGATCAGGGGTCTGCTGGTGGAGAGTCTGGTCACAGACAACTGTATATACAATGTATAGTGTTCAGCTTGCTTTGGCTTGAGTTATATGGACATGCACCGATACATGTGAAGGGTAAAATTCTGACAGCTAGAGGTTTTATATGTACCTGAAAGCTTGGCCACACTCGTGTCCATTGCGACAGGGTGTGACCTTCACAGCTCAACTCATTCAAGGAACAATAAAAGTGCTGCACTGGCTGCCTGAAATCACTTATTAAAGAAGAGAATTCAGATTCTCTGAAAAGGAAAGGTAAGAGTGTAATGTGATACAACAGAAAGAAAAAAAATGATGTGGGGCATTCTGGGAAACCTGACCTCTTGTGGCAGAATTCATGTATATGTCATATCACTCAAACGTGATTAGATTGATTAAGCCTTGAATATTGTGTTGGAAGGTCTCAAGTGTACTTCATTGAGAAGATTGATAGCATTCAAAAATTGACTAACTATCGCAGGGATTGCATGCAAAACCAACCTCACTATATCGTAAGAGCAAGCTTGCAGAATATTATAACCCTGTAGGACCTTATGCCCATGCATCAGCATGTCACTTTCTCCCATTAAAAAAAGCTGCCAGGTAGTTGACATTGTTTATGTCATCTGCGTTTCATTTATTAAGAAAAAATGTCATGAGTCAGCAATTTTCTGCAGCTCTTGCTGAGTGCTTGCAGAGGGTGCTGAGGGAAAACTGTTGACTTGCTCTCCACAGCATTAACTGTTCCGTATATACCTTTCCTTGGCATGAGTGTTGAGCAGTTGATGCCAATCAACTCTTTCAGGTCAGGTTCTTGGACTGAGTCAACAGCTTTCCTCAGTGTATTTTAGGTGCATCACATTGAGGAAATCTGTTGACCGGGACTGATATATGGGACTGTACGAATGCTGGTACGTACTTGAATGAAAGGCCATTTTACAAAGACTGTTAATAGGGTATACCCATTGGACAATTCAGAGAAGGCAGTTCATCTTAAGGGTACTTTGACTTAAGTTGCAGTTGACACTGAAAGTGTTAAGGAAGACTACTGACCTGGGGCATGTCATCGTAAAAGACCTTATGTGTAATTATCAGCAAAATATGTCTCTTTGAAAGATAAACACATTTGAAGCTGACAGCGATTTACATCCGTGTGTTCTTTGGGGCGTTTTGAGTGGAATTTGGTCAACAATAGCATAGGCTGTACAACCAAGCACAAAACAGACAGAGATGGTTCCTTCTTGGAACTACAAGAGACAGATGTATAAAGAGGGCTGTACTATGCTTTATATAAAGTCATCAGACCCAGTTTAACCTTTGTAGTCAGAGGTGAACTCGCATGAAGTTTGTGCTCTTTCAAACTAAAAATCAGGCAGGTTGTCAAGTGTTACTGTACACTGTTATGGTGGGCTGAACTGACCTCGGTGCTAAGTAAAGGCCAAGAGGTCTCCCAGCAACGACACTATGACAAATTTATGAAAGGTAATATCCGTGAGTAGAACTGTTAGCTAGATGCTTGTGCTGGAGTGATATCCAACACGGAGTGCTGCCAAGAGCGACCCGCAATATCACCTTCATCTGCTTCAAGGCAGACATCGGACACTTTTAAGGGGACTCGAAGACAATTTTCTGTGGGAGTGGTGCCAGGGCGGAGACCTCAGCAGATGATAAATCAGGCTTTGCATGCTATTAGCAAGACTACAGTAATGTAGTGTGTTATTCTGACCATCTTCACCAGGGGTGAAAAACCTCTGTCTACAGATTAAATGCAGTCTTGAAAGCTTTTAAAATCCGACTTCGCTTCTATCTTCTTAAGCCGTGGCAACGCAAGACCACTCAGATCCTTGCTTTGTGCCTGCACCTGTGGCTCTTAAGGTAAACTTTGACATCACAATCCATATTGGTCCATGCATGCAGATTACAAGTCTTGAGGCGGGATGGGGTGGGGCCCATGCAGTATGCTTGTACAAGACATAATTTTGACCTGGTGTGAAGGAATATTTGTCCCTCCCCCCCCCCAAGTATTGGCTGAGAAATAATGTACTGCAGTCAGTCTGTTTCCATCAACAAACTTCTGATAAATTTTGTGTGTGAACATTGACTTGTTGTGTTTGCTGTTATTATGAGATTATAGAGTTTGGTGCTTGTCCAAGTATATTGTTTTTCTTGAATAACTAAAAAAGTTACTATCTGATTTGAACAAACAGACCATAAATGGGAAGCTGGTAGTGGGGGGGGGGGAGACATTTTGAGCACAATAATTTTTAAATCTGAGTTGAGGGTCAAGGTCAAATGGCCAGTTGGAGTATAGGGGTCATCTTGTAAATGTTCTGCCCCCCACAGTTTTTGAGTCAGGTCCATATAACTTTTAGGACTTGTAAAGTGTATGAAAATCTACACGGTCTTTAATAATGGTGATGCGGCTTACTTTATATGTCACCTATGGGTCAAAATGTGAAAACCTTGTGACCTGGCTGAGTCCAGCATCCTTAATTTTTTATGGATCTTTAGGAAATGTAGTGGGACTGGGAAGGAGGCCAAAATGTCCATTGCATATGATACTATATTGATACCACCAATACTTTGACAGAAATTAAGAGTTAAATGTTTTGAAAGGTAATATATAAAATATATAAAATTCTATATCTCCAAAAGTAATTATAATGAAATTACACATGCAAAGTTTATAGGATATATAGATCATGTCCAATGCTATGTTATGTAACATCAGTGACCTTGACCTAATTTGTATAGGTCACTAGACCTATACAGTTGAAAGAGGTGATTTTGTGATCTTAACCTGTTTTTCTTAGGTCACGGCAGGCCCTATAAAGTTGAAAGAGCTGATTTTGTAATAGCAGGTGGTAGCTTGGACGTTAATAGCATAGGTAATTTTTGGGTGATGGTCATCAGATTATATGTCAGGAGAGCACTGAGGCCAATGGGCTGCTTGTTGCTTACTAGTTTAAGTTCAATGTCATCTTCCCCAGTTATGCTTAAATAGTTCAACTGAGCATAGGCTGCTCATGGTATTGTGTTGATTGAATAGGTCCAGTTACCATATGTATAGAATATACTATCTGATAATGCAAAGTGTATGGTAGGGAAGAAAAATTTGTAAGGGGAACAAATATTCTTTCCAGGGGAAACCAATATTTGCGATTGAAGAACAAACATTCTCTGACACCAGTACAGAGTACAGAATACATAGAATGTTTCCAAAATAATGACCAGAAAGTATGAAGCGTGCAAAATAAGAAAGCTTCCATTATGCTGGTATGGAAAATGAAATGCCCCAGGATGCCAGTATGGAAATAGCTTTTACATCTTTATTAAGATCAATAGTTGGCCTACAGTTGTGACATTAGATTGATAATTGGTTGACAGTGGGCTTGCCGGAGGTAGATAATTGGATGACAGTAAACTGGTATGAGGTTGATAATTCCCTGACAGTAAACTGGCATGAGGTTGATAATTTGCTGACAGTAAACTGGCATGAGGTTGACAGTTGGCTGACAGGAGACTGCCATGAGGTTGACAGTTGGCTGACAGTAAGCAGGCATGAGGTTGATAAATGGCTGACAGGAGAGTGGCATGAGGCTGATAAATGGCTGAGAGTGAACTGGCATGAGGTTGATAATTGGCTGACAGCAGGGTGGTATGAAAATCAAGAGTGGCTGTCGGTGACATGGGTTGAAGGCTGTCAGTGACCTGGGTTGAAGGCTGTCGGTAGACTGCTGATACACACAGACTGGTTGTACCGAGGGTATTCATAGAAAGCATTTTGTTGCAGATCCAGAATTATAAGCTGTAAAATCACATAGCCTGTAAGGTAATGCCTTGTGTGTTTATCCCATATGCCCTTGTTGGTATATCTTGACTTGTGTCTGTATGCAAATATATTGACCTAAATATATCAGATAGACTCTGCATTTGTCAAATCGGTAAAGTTAACCTTTCATTATTATTTACATGTCTTCTGCCATAAACAAAGGAATAACTGGTTACTAACAGAAATTCAGGGATGGCTGTTAATTATTTGGTAAAAGTTGAGCCTAATATATATTCAGAAGAAGAGATCTAAAGGAACTCTTAGTGATTGCCTCTATCTTTTTTGTGCTTGCAGGAAATTACATGAACATGAGATGATTAGTATCATAAAGTTCCGAAATGCATTGTTCAGCGATGACCCCAAGGACCCAAGCAGAGACACCAGGACACTGGTGAATGCAACGTATGATATGCCTGGGTCTGAGCAGGATGACATAGGCTCTGACCATGATGATGTAAGTACACAGTGTATATGCCTGGGTCTGAGCAGGATGGCATGGGCTCTGACCATGATGATGTAAGTACACAGTGTATATGCCTGGGTCTGAGCAGGATGACATAGGCTCTGACCATGATGATGTAAGTACACAGTGTATATGCCTGGGTCTGAGCAGGATGACATGGGATCTGACCATGATGATGTAAGTACACAGTGTATATGGCAGGGTCTGAGCCTGATGACATAGGCTCTGACCATGATGATGTAAGTACACAGTGTATATGCCTGGGTCTGAGCCTGATGACATAGGCTCTGACCATGATGATGTAAGTACACAGTGTATATGGCAGGGTCTGAGCCTGATGACATAGGCTCTGACCACGATGATGTAAGTACACAGTGTATATGGCTGGGTCTGAGCCTGATGACATAGGCTCTGACCATGATGATGTAAGTACACAGTGTATATGCCTGGGTCTGAGCCTGATGACATAGGCTCTGACCATGATGATGTAAGTACACAGTGTATATGCCTGGGTCTGAGCCTGATGACATGGGCTCTGACCATGATGATGTAAGTACACAGTGTATATGGCTGGGTCTGAGCCTGATGACATGGGCTCTGACCATGATGATGTAAGTACACAGTGTATATGCCTGGGTCTGAGCCTGATGACATGGGCTCTGACCATGATGATGTAAGTACACAGTGTATATGGCTGGGTCTGAGCCTGATGACATGGGCTCTGACCATGATGATGTAAGTACACAGTGTATATGGCTGGGTCTGAGCCTGATGACATGGGCTCTGACCATGATGATGTAAGTACACAGTGTATATGCCTGGGTCTGAGCAGGATGACATGGGCTCTGACCATGATGATGTACAATTACACTTGCGTTCAAATTAACGAACGCCAAACGCACCAACGTTTCCCAAACGTTTCCCAAACACTTTCAGTGAAAGTCAAACGTTTTGCAAACATTTTCCAAATGCTTTATAAACACTTTGCCAAACGCTTTGAAACACTTTTCCAAACGCTTTCAAACACTTTGCCGAACGCGTTTGGTGAAAGGCGAAGGTTTTCAAACACTTTACACTTTGCACCAAACGTATGTGATACATGTACATGTACACTTGGTAATCTAATTCTAATAACAGGAATATTTTTTAACAAGTGTCTAAAAAGCTTATCAGTATCTAAAAATCCCAACAGCATCTGCAGAAAATTATCAAAAATAGATACTCTCATATGCGTTTTCCTGGCATTTGCCACTGCATTCTCATAAGGACTATTTGGATTTTCAGGGATGCAAACTTCACTAATCTGGGCTCCACAAATCAAATTTCGCTTTATATCTGATTCAAATTAACATGAAATGAAGAAAAGAAAAAATGAGTCAGTGACAAATAATTCCCGGAAATATGGATTTGCCACCTTTACCTGCTAATATTAATATTGTTACTGGTGATCAACAAATTTATGATATCGTCATACCTAATTAAGGAAGACAATAAGTATAGGTAGAAGAAAACAAATAATATGCCTACATTAACAGGTTTAACACTTCATTTATTATAAAGTTACAGATCTTTCAGTAGCAAGTATATATATACTCAGTCGCTATCATACTTTTTCTGACAGTGAAGTTCTTGAAAAAAGGCTAACTTTTAAAATTTCGAATGGAAATACAGAAGCAACTCAATTAAGGTATTGTTTGGCCTACTAAGCCAAGCAATAGAATTAGCTCCAGTGGAGTAAGCCAAGTGATACTCCATTGGTGGAGTAATTATATATATTTTAATTGAAAATCAGGAACTATCTCGGAGTAAATTTATAGGCAATATCATGATCAGATCATGAATCATGATCTGATCATGATATTCCCTATGGATTTACTCTGAAACAGTTTTTGAAAGATGAAGTATTCATGTCATCTTCGATGAAGAATTATGTCTTTAATTAATTTTAGTTGAATTAGACACTTGGGTAAACGTATTTGGATCGTGTTTTATATAAATATATACAACCTGCAATGCTGGCTAAGTGCACATTTACATGCAGGCACGTCATATATTGCTGGACCTGTTGAAAATACGTTTTGACATTCTTCATCATTTAACAATGGAAGTGTTTGAAATGCATAGTGTTTGAATGCGTTTGTGAAAGTGTTTGAAATCGTTCGGGTAATTGTTCAACGCGTTTGGAAAGTGTTTGAACGCGTTTGGAGAAGTGTTCGGTAGCTTTGTGAAAGTCCTCAAACCTTTTGTAAAAGTTTTTGAGATATTCCCAAACGCTTTCCAAACACATTCCAAACACTTTCCAAACACTTTCCAAACACATTCCAAACGTTTTCAAACGTTTCCAAATACAAGCCAAACACCAGCAAAATGCGAAAAAAGCATTTGGCTGTTAACTTTTAGCCGGGCGTTACTGTATATATATATATATATATATATATATATATATATATATATATATATATATATATATATATATATATATATATATATATATAATACTGTGGTACCAGCTGTATGTGGCCACCCCTTCTCCCAAGAAAAAGTGGCCACAAACAGCAGGTGACCTGTCACGACAGGTGAATTTTACAAACAAATTGACTCCTAAGTCTGAGCCTATAGTGACCACAAAAAGCAATGCGGCTGCTCAATGCAGTGGTTGCATACAGCAGGTACCACTGTGTGTATATATATATATATATATAATAATATATATATAAACAAGAGACATGGACTGTATTCATGTCTACGAATAAACCATTGTGTTACATGTATATTACATGATGAAAGTATACCCACCAGTCTTAGCATGGATTAAATAGATAAGAAATTCCAACCTTGACAGATTTCAGCCTAGGGCTTTATTGATATATGTCTTGTGAGGATGGAAATGTGGAAACAGATTGATGTTATCTGATATACATAGTGTCTGCAGAAAGGCACAAGAAAAAAAAAAAACAAAAAAAAACAAAAAAACAAAAAACAAAGCTCCAGCTCTGTGGGGTAAAGAAGACTTCCCTTGCAATCGCTGTCCTATTCATGCATATGACAATTCCAAATGTATAGAATATTGATGCAGTTTCGGGTTCATATATATATATATATATATATATATACCAATTACACATTGGTAGCAAAAGGGAGTAAAAATGAAAGGCGGATTGAGAATTGCCAGTAGCAACACGTCTTCATTGTATGTGTCCGGAAAAAGTAATTTCAGGAAGCTGGTGTGATATTTGAGCATTTAGCTGTAATGATCCCCATTGTCAATGCCGATTCACATTGCTTCAGATACCTATAATATTAGCTGACACAATAAGTCTGTCTCAGCTAGTGGTGTGAGGGGCCCCAGTAATGCTTTATGGAAGGTATCAATTCACCAGGGCAAAGTGGCACGACATAATAGAAAACGCAAGTGGAAATGAAATTAAGGGTCAACCAGGGTTCAATAAATCTTCTCTGAATCAGTCAGAACCATATGTGGAGATCATATTTCAGCCAGTCATGGTCGTCAGCTTGAAACATTCATCTGCATGCTGTGGACACAGCAGGGAAATAAAAGAGGTGCATTGGACTTGTGGGTAAATGTATCCCATAAAGAGATGACATAATACCTGCCCGTTTGGCACAGGTGGACAGCCACCTGTCAGCGTGTTGACCAATTATACCATAAACCACGTCTTAAATTTGGGTCTGAAGCAAAATGCGCTGCATTACAGGCGTGTAATCATCATCTCATGTAAAGTTCACTAGGAAGAAAGAGGTGAAGCGGAAACAGTGTGGGCTCCTCAGAGGCATCACTTCGAATAGATCTACGCTAGTGATGCCCTTTTAAAACTCCTGAGCAAGAACAGTATATTTTATACACAGTAATTTATTCCCTGTGGGGACGTGATATCCAGGATAAACAGTTAATGAGGCATACAATGACCCGAGTTTGATGGACCAGTGCGTTTTAATGGTGTAGCAGATGTGGTGCTTTACAGCAACCAAGAGGTCCCTAACTGGGAGAATGGCTGTCCTTATCAGATTAATTAGCATGAACAAACACAAGGGAAAATAACTGCAGAAGTAATTTTCATACAGGTATGCCTTTGAAGCACTTGGGATAAGACATAGTTGTACATTGTTTAGTTTAATTAAGCACGCTGAAATTATGTCTTTTAAATGCCACTGCTATAGAAAAACATTTGTAAAGGCATTCAAGCATGTAAGAACCAGCTTGAGGCCGGTGGGAAACAACTTAGATTATAACCAGGCAATATTTGCCTTGCACAAACTTTGATGGCGAAAAGGTGTTAACGGAAACAAAGTCTGTGCCATCAAGTTTAAAATGTTCGTGTGCACACAGAAGTTTAACCTTTTCACTGCTGCATTTCTACTCAGGTTAACCTCTGACCACTAAATTTCTAAGCATATTTTCAACTGTTTTGACTAATTTGATACTAAATTGCGTAGCTAAAAAAGTTATCATGGTATTTATTCCAACCCATCAACACCAGCAAAATACATTATGGTTTCTATTTTGCAATGTCATTTTCAAGGTTATAATTAAGGTCACTTTCAAGGTCATTACATTTGTCACCTATCTTGGAATTCAAGACCTAAAATACACAAGGCAAGAGATGTATCTGATGCTGCCATTTATTCCATCTAAGAATTGATCCACTTTTGTCCCTCTGAAGCAATCATAAATATTTATAGTAAATACAAAAAATAAAGGTAAACACTATACTGTAAATACTGTTTTTCGCTTGTGTTACATGGGACTTCATGCCAACCTTGTCAGTTTATACAGGCAAGCTGCAGGTTAATAAAGATTTTCCTCTTATATGAACCAACAGTTCATGTCTAAAAATGTTTGAAAATAAATTCACTTCAAATGAAAAGCTACTTGCGTACATGATGCACTTTTTAGTAAGGTCAGTTTCAGGGTCAAAAGTCAGAAGGTCATTTTAAAGGTCAAATGTCACATAATTTGGCAGCCATCTTGGAATTCGACTATGGTGGCATCCCACAGCCTGCAGACAATTCGACTACAGCTGCTTCCCACGGTGAAAGGGTTAAAGTTTACATTCCTTGCAGGTTTATAGCTTCCAGAACCTTGTAATGGTCACAAAACATCATGTTAGAAAGGTCAAGCTTTTCAGTGATACAGTAAAAAGTTACAACTCATCTGAGTTATATTGATTCCAGATTGAATTTCCTCACAAAAAGACCCCTCATTCAAGTACCAGTGTGCCTATATATTTAAAAAAAAGAAGGGAAAGAAAAATGGCCCAGGTTCAACAGCATTCATTGAGGATTTGGGGGAAATAAAAGCACATGAAGGCTATTGAATCAGTCTATGAAGACTGTACATGTACACTCATTGGCATAGCACACAAGATATATGAAGATTCCATTTAATTTACTTCACCACAAAAGGTACACGTGCTACAAATAGGCAAAAGTTAGTGGTGTAATGGGGATAAGGGTGAACCTTTTCTTCCTCAAATTATCTGACATCAACTATCAAGTACCTATATGGGTTTTTTTTTTTTACAAAAATGTCAGTGTGTTCGGGTTTGGTAGTTCAAGCAGCAAATCCACACCAAGTTTGTATTGACTTAGTCCTTAATTTATGGGGATGAGGAGTGAATTCGCAATTACGAGGGTAAGGATTACTGACCCTACAAGCTCTGACCAGTCCAGGTTGGGATTGTGCTGCCAGAGCACCGTGTAATAGAAGTATTGAAAACTCTTTTGTTGAGGAGGTTTGACCAAGTCCAGAGGTCTGGTGGGCATATATACTTTGGCTGCAGTATGCATGTCCATAGTGCACCCAGCTAATCAGTTGTCCTGCACAGTTATAGTGGTGTCTGTACCTGTAGGCATTCTTGTACACGCATCAATGCATGGTCAGTTTGTGAAGAGTATACAGTGAAACCTGTTTTGAGAGACCACCCCTAGGGCAAGCCAAAAAGTGGTCACATAAGGCAGGTGGTCTTTCAATAGAGGTATAATATGAGAAAGATAGCAAAACTTGAAAAAGTGAAACTTGTTTTGAGAGACCACCCCCAGGGCAAGCCAAAAAGTGGTCACATAAGGCAGGTGGTCTTTCAATAGAGGTATAATAACATGAGAAAGATAGCAAAACTTGAAAAGGGACATGGTAAACATGATCTGAAAAGGCAGGTGGTCTTTCATCACAGTGGTCTCTCAAAACAGGTTTCACTGCACATGCATATTCATCCAGTATACATAGATAGGTCTATTCTGAATACCTCAACTCTTGTCCAAATTGGCAAAAAAACAGTTAAGGGTGCAAGTGTGGGTATGTCAGAGAGCTGTCTCGCACTGACTTGAGAGGAAGCCATCCTCTTATTGTGCGGCATAATTGGAGCAGTGTATCTTTTACACGCAACTTAGAGCTGGTGCTGAAACTGTCCATCTAATCATCTTTTATATTGGGGGAATAAGGACTTGGGTGGGTTTTCAGCCAGCTGCCTACATATCTGAGCAAACTGATTATCTAGACTACTGACTGCCCTGCCAAGGCCCTTTCCTTACAGCATTATCATTACATGTAATTCCGGAAAAGCAAAATGAACTTTTTAAGTGCCAACTGCAACTAAAGTCATACTACAGTGGTCCCCCTCTTATAAGGCCCCCCTGAAGAGAGGCTACGCCCACTAGAAAGGCCACTTCTCCATGCAGCACATATGGGATTTCCATAATATACTCCCCCTCAAGAGAGGCCACCCTTCTAATATAAGGCCACATTCTGGTGCATTTGGGGTGGCCTAAATTTAAGAGGGGGACCACTGTACTTAAAACGAGCTGATCTGAATTACAATAAGAGTGCTAGATTCACATTCCTTACAAAAGGACCTTTCATTCAAGTACCAGCACGCCAGAGGTAACATAGAGTATAAGAGTTGAGATAAACAGCTTTCCTTGGCATTGTTTGGGCATGTTGTGCCCAAAAGCATGTCAAGAAAAACTTTTGAGTTGGTCCAAAGTGGAGCATTGAAAGAGGACTTCTTTTGATTTTCCACAGTTTTGAGAAAGCATTAAATGCATGAAGTAACAAAATGTCTCCAATTTTATCATGAGGTAAACTACTTGATTTTATTTCTCTTACCCAGTAACATCTTTGTTATTATGCAGCTAATGGGCATACAGGGGAGTCACATTTTGGAAAATTATGGTTATACAGTATTTTGACTTGCTTATAATTTTGAGCCAAATATCTGATTTTGGCCAAATGTACATGATTAAAGCCAATATGTGTCTCTGAAAACGGATATAAGCTTCAATGAGCAGGGGTCAAAAAGTACTGTAGACTTGGGCCATTTTGTAAATACTGGCGAAGCAAGATGAGGCTAATAAGGACTAACCCCTTTGCACAATACTTAAGTCTAACTGTTTTTTTTTCCTTTGAAGCTCATCAGAGACTGGTCTAACGGCTGGTGGGACATGCTTATATACCAGGTTGAACCATGCGTAACTAAAGGTATAATGCGTAATTATGACATGCCCAGTGTAGTGTCAGGATGTGTGCTATGGCAGTCGGGTTTGACATGTCATAATACTGGCCCTGTTTATGGCACTGTCTCTCAGGTGTGATTTTGTAAATATTGCTTGACATTAGTCATTTTCCATCCCAGATAATCCATCAATGATCTGTTTATAGTTAATGTGGAATGACTTCAAATTCAAACAGTATTCATCTAATGGAGATGGATTCTTCTGCCATTTTGAAATGCCTAACTCTACAATGCTCAACATCCACAACCCAAGTTTCCACCATGGTGTTTAATATATGAATATAGTTCATGGTAGCTATCCAAGTTTACACCATTGAATGTTCAAAGTGCTTGACACACAGTGGCCAAAGTTTTATGCCAAACAATCACCAGCTTTAATGTTTTACTTGGACCAAGAACTGTACATGCTCTATATAAAAGTGCAATATATATATTTGTGTCCTAATACATTATGTATCCACTACATTTGGTATTATCCTTGAGATTGTATCCACTCCAAAACTTTATCTCATCCAAAACATTCCTCTGTACATGTTCCTGTGGACTGGAAGCCACCTGGCATCCTCTACCAGTTGACCTCTGCACTCTGTATCTGACCTCCAACATTGACCAATCACATCAGTTTTCTCTCTTTGACTGCTTTGCGTCCATGTCCAAAAGCCTCTTTATGGTGTATTTTCACCTGAGCTGACTTGTCAGTCAGCTGAGGTTATAGTGTAGTCCTCCTTCAGTCGTCCTCCATCAACAATTGAACATTTTTGACTTCTTATCAAACACTTTTGGCCAGCTTCACTTCAAACTTTGTGGGGTTGTTACTTGGATGAGTTCCAATCAAGTTTGTTGAAAGGGTCATGTTTCAGTGATTTTTTACATTATATATAATATATATTTATTCAGTTTTTGGTACAACATAGAACATATCTTCTCCAAAATGGCCCAGCCAATTGCTTTAAAATTGCACAGGGACACTTCTGGGGACCCCTAGACCTTAATTTATTCAACAGGGGACACTGTAATTTTTTTACGTCAGCTGACAAGTCAGTTAAGGTATAAAAAATTGCAGTACCACCTGTTGAATACCTCTTTTGCAAGAAAACTGCTATACTTGTTGCATGTCTGTCTGCCTGGATGACTGGTTAATTCACTCTCTATCATGTGAAGGAACTTGAAGACACACATCCCTAGTTCTTATGATCCGCCCAGACCAAAGCCTGCTAGTGAATTATCCCAAGTCCAACCTGCAACTGTCTCAGGAGTTTGTGTTTCTCTTCACTCTCTACCAGACAGTACCGTTCATCCGCAAGCTGTCAGAGGATGGCTTCAACAGGCTTTAGACCCTCTTGAATGAGTTTTGAATGACTATCAGGTCCCCATGAGGAGAATTCACCAAAGGCACATACAGTAAGCATCATGGAACAGAGTCTCTTGACAAGAATTGCAGGTAACATCCAGCGAAAAAAGAAGTCTGCTTTATCACTGATAAACAGTTAAATGAAGAGGCGTTTAATTATTGATCAGGGTACCAGATAACAGTGGCTACTATCTTATTATGTATATCATAGGAGTAACATAGTAGGTACCCCTCTGTTCTTATTAGCATAACGCTATAATGCAATTATATCATGGAGTAGATAAAAGCTTAATCTGAACACCACCACCCCCTGCCCCCCCCCCCCCCCCCCCCATTGGACCTGAGCAGGCTTTCATCTGCGTGGGGTAAGGAGCATTTCTGCCTTTAAACAGCTGTCTCTTCAGGTTGAAAATTCATTAATCAAATTTCTCAGCTTCATTGGATTTTTTTGGCAAGCTGTAGCGTGGTTGCTACCTTACGACTGCTATTTGGTATTTTACATTGACAGGTAAGTGTAATTAAGAGGGATGAAGAAGATAAGGGGCATATAATATAAATGTTACTTAATTGTGGAGTTTTGAGACTCAAATTCTGAATTAGTGGTGTCTGTGTTAATGGATGCAAAGCTTGCATTTCCAACCAAATTACAGCAATTAAATATCAATTTTTGAGTAGCGAAATAAAAAGAAGGCAAATGATAGAGCACAAGGGACCAAAATATTAATTATCACCGCAATTAGAGGCAATTAAGCAATCGTTTCTTTTGATCATAAATCTGGTGGGAAAATGTGGTAACTTGATTCTCTTGTCAACTGTGGTAATTAGTAATGGAACGAGACTGTGACAGCAGCAGTCAAGGGGACAGTGTTAATGGGGACCGTGCAGTCGTGTCTTTTGTACATTTTTAGGCTACCTGTGAGAGAAACAAAATGAGCAGTCACAAATTTCCTGTTGTTTAAAAAAAAAAAGTGAAAATAGTGAATTGGGTTCAGAGAATTTAAAGGCCAATATACAATATGAAAAATGTTGAAAGGAATCACCTCTTTGAAGGTTGTGGACAGCAGTGTAGGTGCTGTGGACGTGATATACCTAATGCTGCTGTTGTTGTGATACCATAATGTGCTAGCTCTCACATGTACAGCAGTGTTTGCTATCACATCTGCAGCAGTTAGCTATCACAACAACAGCAGTGACACTGTGCTAGATATGATAGCTAACACTGCTGTAGATGTGATAGCTAACACTGCTGTAGATGCGATAGCGAACACTGCTGCAGATGTGATAGCTGACACTGCTATGCATGACATAGCTAACATTGCTGTAGATGTGATAGCTAAAACTGCCATAGATGTGAAAGCTAACATCCCACTGCTATACATGTAAGAGCTAACACTGCCATAGATGTGATAGCTAACACTGCTATAGATTAATAGCTAACACTGCTATAAATGTGATAGCTAACACTGTTATAGATGTGATAGCTAAGACGGCTGTACATGTGATAGATAACACTGCCATAGAGATGATAGCTAACACTGCCATAGAGATGTTAGCTAACACTGCCACAGAGATGATAGCTACCACTGCTATACAACACTGCCATAGAGATGATAGGTAACACTGCCATAGAGATGATAATGAACACTGCCATAGAGATGATAGGTGATACTGCCATAGAGATGATAGCTGACACTGCCATAGAGATGATAGGTAACACTGCCATAGAGATGATAGCTAACACTTCCATAGAGATGATAGGTAACACTGCCATAGAGATGATAGCTAACACTTCCATAGAGATGATAGCTAACACTTCCGTAGAGATGATAGCTAACACTGCCATAGAGATGATAGCTAACACTTCCGTAGAGACGATAGCTAACACTGCCATAGAGATGATAGCTAACACTTCCATAGAGATGATAGCTAACACTTCCATAGAGATGATAGCTAACACTTCCATAGAGATGATAGGTGACACTGCCATAGAGATGATAGGTAACACTGCCATAGAGATGATAGCTAACACTTCCATAGAGATGATAGCTAACACTTCCATAGAGATGATAGCTAACACTTCCATAGAGATGATAGGTGACACTGCCATAGAGATGATAGGTAACACTGCTTTATGATACCTACATGTTACAGTGCTGTAGTTGTGATAGGTAACATTGCCAAGGACAGCAGAAAGACTGACTCCCCGTAACTGACAAATGTGCAATAAGTTGATTGTTATGTTACAGGACATAGAATACAATGGTGCATCAGAGCCAATACACCAATGTGTGCTGGAAAACGCTAATTGTGAAATTTCTTAGATCATATCAAGCCAGCCGGGGACAGCAAGATGTGAGATATAAGATAATTACACCTCATGAAATGAATGCAGAGACTTGTAAGGAGTAGAATATATCAGATCCACTGATGTTGGAATGCTTTGTCACTAATCTGTCATCAGGTTTCTGTGCCATTAAGGAGGGTCAGAGGGCTGGCTGTTTTGTGCAGACTGCAAAAATTTTTGATGATGTTCAACAATGCACATGCCAGGAATTGAGTGTGCATGTTGATAGGATACAGGTGGAAGGTTTTAACAGGGTGCAGAATTGACCAAATATGGTGTTGTAGTTTGGGAACAATAAACTTGGCTTCGCTTTACTCCAGAAGACAAATGCAGCTTCATTGTTCGATTAATGGCTGAACCCTATTCCTGTCAAGGATCTGTTGTGTAATTACTTTTAGCACCATTGTTTGCTTTTCACTATAAAAAATCTTTTAACTCATTCCATAATAGTCCCGATTTTTTCCTTGTATTTACCTAGATTTAAGATGACAATTGCACATTTCAATTCTTCATGATAAGAGCTTTCATTCAAGTACCAACATGCCCATACATGTAGTCTTAAGTCAGTGCTTCTGGGACTGCATGGCAAGTCAGTCTGCAGCTGCCACAAGGACAGCTGCAGCATGACTTGCCAGGCAGCGCCAGAACCACTGACCAAGGCCTGTGACCATAGTATGGAATGAGTTAAGATTATCAAGAGTATAGACTGTGATACAGTTGTCAAATGATGTATACATGTATATAATTTTACTGGTACAGTTAAAATACACCTAAACAGACAAGGAAGTATTGCCATGGGAGAATGTCATTGGAACATAGTGTAGACCCAAATGTCTAAGATGGATTGTACCGTATGCAAAGCCAAAATGAATAACTTTCCATGCCACAAATGTTAGCGTACTACATGCATACTGTATTGCCAGATACTGCAGGAAACTGAAGGACTGTAAGGCTACCACTGTGCACAGTCAGAGTGGCAGCAATGCTCTGTCCACACCCTCACCATAGAATAGCGTTAATATAGTGCTGGAGAAGTAACAATATAGTGGATATGGATAGTGGTCATACCACTTATGGAAGTATGCTTATAGTAACAATAAGGTAGTACTACCACTTGCCATAGTGGTGCACTACTACCACTGAAGTACTGGCATAGTGCCCCTGAAGCAGTCCTCATTTAAATAATTCACAATCGCTATTTTGACACTTTAACGCTGCCATGGCGGAGGTGGTATACCACTATTCTGGAAGTAGGCTACTTCAATAAAGTAACCATATAGTAGGGAAATAGCGGTGCATTCCTGGGCCTCCTTTTGCCACACCGCTACATGGAAGTGATAGTACCACTACACAAAGCGATATCTTGCATCACATACTGCATGCCTTTTGGCACACATACCACTTGGCATAGTGGTTGTATCGCTATCATTGAAGCGACAGTTAAGTGCCATGAAGTGGCACCCTTCTTCACTTCCACTACTGAGGAAGCGGTTACAGTAGCCCCCTCCTTTGAGAGACCACATTTGTCAGGTCTATTTAATACTTTTCATGTACGTTATTAATACTTCCTTTGAGAGACCACATGTTCTATGTGACTGCTTTTGGATGGCACTAGGGGTGGTCTTTCAAAGGAGGGACTATTGAATGCCACTATTCTGGAAGTTATTTACTTCACAGAAGTTTCAGGGCTTGACATTCATATTACAGTTTATGCATGCAGAAGGATGACACTTTCTGCTTTGTATGGTTATGAATGTGAACAAAAAATCTTGTGAGAGTAGCACTTAATTCTCAGGGGTTGACATATAAGGAGTTTTGTTCAGAAGTCATTGAAGTCAAATAAATAAATACATATATATATACATGTATATAAATTTTTCCTAAGTCCTGGAAATGATAATCTAGCTAGGATAGGATACATGGAGCTCTGTAATTTTTGCAAGTCCTGGAAGTGGAATGAAGTGGGGATATGGTAGTGGTAACAAAGTGCTCTAGCTGGAGATTATAAGCTCGAGTAGCCATACTACTTCCAAGGTAGTGGTGAATGCTACTTCAAATTTAGTAGTACACTTCCTATGAAGTAGTGGATGCCACTTCAAATTTAGTAGTGTGGTGTTGTTAAGTAGTAGTAGTACTTCCATGTTGGTAGGCTACTTCAAGGGAAGTAGTGAATACTACTTCAGGGAAGCGACAGGTACCACTCTATTATTAGTAGGCCACTATAAGTAATGTAGTATTAACCACTATATGGAAAGTAATAAAAAAGCACTTGTATAGTGACCATTTTAATAGAAGTGGGTCACTATTCTATAGTGAGGGCATGCTCCCAGGACTGGAAATCAAAGCCAGCTAGGTCACAACCTGTACAATTCTCATTCTAATTGTTTTTCAGTACTGTTGAAGTCAGTCAAAAAACTTTGCAGCAGACGACATTTGACCACCAGCGTGTTTTGGTGGGTCAAAAGGGGAAGGGTTTAAGTGGTCAGTTCAAATGGCCCACTGTGGCAACTGTCACTCACCCACATATAGGTCAGCAGCTGCTTCATTTCTCCTGCAGATCCATCAGTAGTTCATAGCTCATAATTGTGCATCCTTTGTACAGGGGAGTGCATAGAGTGTTGAGTCCCATCGTTCGCCGTAGCCGCCGTGTATCTTAATTTCTTTATGTTTCTGTCCCCTCTTGACATATTGCCTCTTAATTTGGTACAGATGATCTATGGGTCTGGGAAATTGGTTCCATATAATGATATATAGCCTTGAGGTCAAAAGTCAAGATCAAATACTTGTTGCATTTTCTGCTGACTCAGCAATTTTCACATAATGGCTTATGGTCAAATGTCGTCTGCTGCAAAGTTTTTTGACTGACTTCAACAGTACGTAAAAACAATTTGAATGAGAATTGTACAGGCTGTGACCTTCTTAATGATGCATCGTAGGCCCAAGGTTACTATCAATTGTTAATAGGAAAGTACTTATGGGCTTGCAGTTTGTATGGTTAATTTTCAACCCGAGTGACCTTGAAAGGTCAAACTGCATGCATACATTCATGTTGATTACTATGCAAGTCAATGAGGATTGCAATGCTAATCACCACATTTTCCACTTCTTCTCCAAAACAATTGGCCAGTTTCACTTCAAACTTGGTGGGGTTGTATCTCAGGTAGGTACCAAATATGTTCAAATGGTCATGCTCCAATGATTTTTGGATTTTTTTTTTTTAGGTCCAACATCACTGTGCCAACTACTTCAGTAGCTTGGTACCACACTGGTTTTGCAAGAATGACACACAGAAACTAGACTGACAAGAACACAAGAGATCACATATATTACCAGAAACTCGTAGAAAAATGAGTAAACATGTCTTTTCAGTATCTTTGATAAGACACTTAAATTGATATTGATATGGGTCGGTAATTGTTTATGTCAAGCTGGTTTCCATTCTTATGTATGGGTGCAACCCTAACAAGTTTCCAGGCAGTTAAAAAAACATCAGACTTGATACTTAGATTAAAGATCATGGCCAACGGAGCTGCAATATGAGAAGAAACCATCTGTAGGAGCTTCACATCAAAACCATCTGGACCTTTAGCCTTTCTGGGATTCATTTTTTCCAATAAAATATGCAAGTCAAGGTCACAATGCCTTGCAAAATAAAGTGGCTTCCCTGCCACATCTTCAAATGGTTATGATTCAAGTCCATCAGACTTTGTCCTCATTTACCCTGATGAGACTTCCCTTAATTTGGTAAGAGGTGACCTTGAGGTCAAAGGTCAAGGTCAAGCTTTCTGCAGAAGAATGGTGGCCCTCTTACATGCGAGGCGCCTGCTTGGAGGATGCATAATTTTTTTTCCGGACAGAAAACTTGCTTCTAGTTGTATATGTTTATCGGTCATTCATTGCTGCACTTTGCATGCAGCTCTTTGTATATTACAAAGTGACCTGAATTAAATTGTACAGTTGCTGCATTTTGCATGTAGCTCCATCATTAGTTCATAACTCTCACTTATACAGGTCATCGATTGCTGCACTAAGCCAGCAGCTCTTTGTATGGTACAAAACTCCCCTAAATGGAAGCTGCTGTTGCTGCATGTCTCCAGCAGCTCCCTCAGCAGGACACAAACATCAACTATATAGGTCATCCATTGCTTCACTATGCCTGGGGCTCTTTGTAGGGCCATGCACTTCCTGCTTTCAAAAATACATTTTTCTGCTTTTAATTTTACTGAATTCTGCTTTATTTGTAAATAATTTAAATGGCAACCTAGACTGATCCAGAAATGACAAACTGGAAGTGCTGAAGTAGTGCTGAAATGGAGACAAAAAATTAACTACGGCCTGAAAGCAAACATCAGAATTACCAATGATGATTTTGCCCATATAAAAGCTAGGAGTAAAATCATTAAATATTCATAGATTTTTTTACTGTTATTTAATATTTTCAGACAAAAGGTAGTTCCGTGATAAATGATGATTCCGTGATTCCGCCCACTTTACCACTAAAGCGAGAAGTGCATGGTCCTATCTTTGTACAGTGTTATGTTTTTGTGACCAGGGACCAGCTGGGTCTTGATCCAGCAACCTTTGGCACCAATCACCTAGCCAAAAGTGGAAAATGCACATATATACCAACTGCACCAAACTCCCCATTCTTAAAAAGAATGGCTGAATGGAGACTGGTATACGTGAATGCCATAATCAACACGGCCGAGATCATTGTAATTATGCCTGTCTCCTACTGGAGGAGGGCCATATGTATGTACTAATCACGTTTTCCACCCATGCATCTGCTATTTGTGTCTGGGCTATAGTTCACTTATCCTTCTTTTTAGATAAATGAAACTTTGCATACAGACGCATCTGGGCATCAGGGTGTGTCTTGTACCAGAGGTTGGTCACTAGGTGAAGTATCTGGGTCACAGTGACATATCCTTGTAAAATCATGTCCAGGTCATAATTCTTTTACTACTAAGCTTAGTTGTATGAAACTTCACACACCCATATATTTTGACCTTTAGGTGTGTCACAATACAAAACTAGGCCACTAGGTCAAGTATCTGGGTCGTAGTGATACAGTCATGTAAAACTACATTACACTTCATATTTGGGCTGTAATTTTGTTGTTCTTTGGCGATAAATCATAAAACTGAACACCCTCGTATCTGGACACTAGGGTGTGTCATGCATAAAAGTAGGTCACTAGGTCAAGTATCTTGGTCACAGTGACATATCCCTGTAAATTCATATCTGAGGTGTAATTGTTTTACTATGTAACTTAATTTCAGGAAACTTTACACATGCACATATCTTGACCCAAAGGTGTGAAGTAAAACTAGGTCAAATATCTGGGTCACTGGTATATCCCGGTAAAATCATATCTGGACTGTAATTCCTTTACTCATTTTGTTCATTTCATAAAACTTCGGAATGTACTTCCTTTATTCTTTAAGTCAGTTTCATGAAACATCATACACACACATATCCTGATCTGAAGGTGTGTCCTAGAACCAAAGTAGGTCACTAGATCAAGTATGTGGGTCATTGTGATATGTAAAACTGCAATACAGTCCTTCATGTCCAGACTATTAATTCGCTTGTCCTCCAACTCAGATTAATGAAACTTTACACCCAGGTGCATCTGAACATAAGGGTGTGTCATGCAACAAAAGTTGATGTACCATCTTTCCACACAGTTGCCAGATGGGTTCAGCAGTTTGCTGGTGGTAGGGATGATGTTGAAGATGAGCCTGTGTCAGTAGACCAGGTACATATATGACCAACAGTTTGGCACAGCGAGCTGCAGCCGTAATCCTGGAAGACCCAGCTGTAACACTGAGATACTTATCCTTATAACTTGGAGTGAGCTGTGGAAGTACACATAGCATTGTACAAGAACAGCTTGATCATTTCGAGAAATGTGCAGATGCCCCCCCCCCCTTCAGTTGACAGTGTGGCCGACAGAAGACGAAGCCAGATGTCCTGAAGACAGGTTTTCATTCAAGAAAGAGAACTTAAGAATGTTCACCAATTTTTTTTTTATTATTCTCTGGGTCCTATCATGGTTGATATAAAGCCTCACAAGGCTACAATAGATGTGATAGCTAAAACTGCCATAGATGTTGTAGCAAATAGGAACACAAGAGATCATATGTTGCCAGAAACTCGTAGAAATAAGAGTAAACACGTCTTTCTAGCAGAGGGCCAACATGAAGACAGTCTGGAATCTTGTTGCATCATGACAGTGCAAGTCCTCACAAAGCCCACATCTCACAGGCTTACCTGGATGAAAATGGTGTCACTTTGATACAACATCCACCATATCCACCTGATTTGGCTCCATGCAACTTCTGGTTCTTTTCTAAAATTAAATCCAAAATTACTGGGAGTCCTTTTTCTCGGACCAAAGACCTGGCCAAAGCCGTCGATTTAGAGAATAGAGAGGACCATACCTGCTCCAAGTACTGCCAATGATTCCAGCAGTGGATAATGAGGATGCAACGATGCATAGAATTCAAAGGGAACTACTTCGGAGGAATGTCAATGACTTTGCTGAAACTGCAAGATTAGTGTATCATGGCAAATATAGGGCAAGTGACAAAACTTTTTGATCTACCCTCATGGTAGAGATGAAGACTGTCAGTGAAGTATATTGGGGTTAAAGAGGCCTAAGATTAAGATTGTCAGTGCTCTATATTGGAATTAAAGAGGCCAGAGATGAAGACTGTCAGCGCTCTTTATTGGAGTTAAAGAGTCTGGAAATGAACACTGTCAGTGCTCTATATTAGAGTTAAAAGAGGCCTAAGATGAAGACTGTCAGTGCTCTATATTGGAATTAAAGAGGCCTATGATGAAGACTAGCTGTCAGTGCTCTGTAATGGAATTAAAGAGGCCTAAGATGAAGAATGTCAGTGCTCTATATTGGAATTAAAGAGGCCGGAGATGAAGACTGTCAGTGCTCTATATTGGAGTTAAAGAGGCTGGAGGTGAAGACTGTCAGTGCTGTATATTGGAGTTAAATGAGGCCTACGTTGAAGACTAGCTGTCAGTGCTCTATATTGGAATTAAAGGGGCCTAAGATGAAGACTGTCAGTGCTGTATATTGGAATTAAAAGGCCTAAGATATAGATTAGCTGTTAGTGCTCTATAATGGAATTAAAGAGGCCTAAGATGAAGACTGTCAGTACTGTATATTGGAATTAAAAAGGCCTAAGATATAGATTAGCTGTCAGTGCTCTATATTGGAATTAAAAAGGCCTAAGATAAAGACTGTCACTGCTGTATATTGGAGTTAAAGAGGCCTAAGATGAAGACTGTCAGTGCTCTATATTGGAGTTAAAGAGGCCTAAGATGAAGACTGTCAGTTCACTGGAGACACACTATTGGTGCATGGTCTTGTTTGGGGGTATGTAGGCCTGAGATAAAGATTTTTAGGGTCTTTATTGGGGTTCAAAACGGTTCTGAGATGGAGAATGCCAATGGCATTTTATTGAGGTTTAAGAGACCGTATATGAATACTGGTTGTGGTCGCTATTGGATCAAAGTAGGCCTATGATGAAAAACTTGCTGATCTTCATTGGGGTTTACAGGTTAAGTAGGCCTGAAGTGAAGACCATCAGTAGTCTTCACTGGGACCAAGGAGACCTTGAATGAAGACTCGGTGGTCTTTGTTGGGGCTCAGTAGCATGCGTGTCAGTTGTCTTTATTGGGAATATATATATGCCTGAGATGAAGACAGTCAATCACTAGCCTTTGTCTCCAGTTCTGCATGGAGTACGTAGGAGACTGCTGTAAAAAATGGTTGCTGGCTTCTGTGGTTACACATTACACTTTTGATTAATTAAAACTGTACACACAACATCCATTTCCAGGGCAGTCAATCATATTAAACCCAGTGTATACTCAGCCAGAATATTTAATACATGTATATACTCTCTGTCATGTGCACTATAATCATAATAGACAGCAAGAGTGGAAATGAAATTTATAGGGGCACCTAGACAACATTGAAAGGTACACTAGCTGAAAGCTCTGCACTGTATAAAGTTAAGCAAAGAGGATATGACAGCAGATGACCTGTCGTGGTATCAGAAAGACGAGTATATAATGCAGCCCATGTATCATGGAAAATGGATGCTTTTCGCTGAGTAGTACAAGTGATGCGCTGATTGAGATAATCTTGCGGCATCAGAGTACATTGTTATCCTCAGTGACACTTTGCCACAAACTTCACAAACTCGGCATATTGGCTCATGGCCATTGGGCAGTGTCCAATAATGCAGCAATTGTGCCAATCTTACACGAGGCATGGACACAATTATTTAGGTCTGATGTTCAGTGGTGGTCGCCCTTTAATCTCCTGTTCCACTGTCAGTTTTGATGGAAGAATCAAGTTAATCTAGTACAGATATACATGTAAGCATGACAAAGTGTTATTTCATGTAGTTCTTTGTGTACAGGATAGGTGTAATGGGATGCTCTGTAGCAGACTGAAGTGCTGTGTCCCTTAGTTTCCTATCACCAGGGGGCACCAATGCCATGGCATGTATCCTGCACTTAGATCAAAGGATGCGTCTTGTGATGTGCTGTTGGCGAAGCCACTCAGTGACCGGATGAAGGAATGTTGCTGACGGTTCATAGCTCCTTACATCCTACATGTTTGCTTTGATATACAGCCAAATGCCAGCCATATTCTACTTAAAATTAACACAGCACCTCCATGGATGGATGTTTTGAACTAAGTTTGGCTGAACTTGTAGAAAGTGAAGTAAAATTATGCCTCAAGAAAAACCAGCAATTCCTGTGAAAAATCAATACCGGTCTTCACCCTGGATTTCAACAAATGATCCTTGACCTTCGGCTGTGTTCAAGGTCACACATCAATCAATGTGATAACCTCTCCCTTTATCATGAGTACATTTGATAATAGTTGCAGGCAGGGTTGGCGGGGACATGAAATTTTCGAAACAGATTTTTCTCCAAGGCAGCTCACAAGGAAGCTGGGATTTTTAAAGTCTTACATAAAGTACAGGGCAGACTGTCATGTGCCCAAAGGCAATGCAAAGGAAAGAATTAAATTGGGATATTGATGGCCATAAGATGTGTCCAAAAAACCCTCAGTATTTTTTAAAAATTCATTTGTGTTTTTTAAGCTATTGCAAGAGCTGCATTCATGATGTACTATTGTGACTTGTGCATTTGTATTTTCTAAACTGTTCACATTTTAATTTATCCATGGGGACAAAAATAACTTTGGAAAGTGGGTGAGGTTGGAATCAAACCTGATGGGCAACACACGTCCTTGTCACACAATTCCAAAATGATTTGGTAGGAGTATGTTCTCTATATGTGATGCTGCAGTCTCTGGGGTCTTTTTTTGGGGGGGGGGTTGTTTTGTTTTTTTGTTTTTTTTGGTTATTTTTGGTTTTTTTGGGGGGGTGGTTTTCTTTGCCAATTTAGACAAAAGCTGATGTTCTGTGAATGGACATGACGATCACAGATTTGTATTTTTTATAAAGCAATCTTTAATTTCATTGAAGTACAAGCATGCCTACAGTTACCTTAAGAGAACAGAGTTCATTATAGTGGTCTTGGACAGCAGCTTTTCCCAGCATGCTTTGAGTGCATTAGAAAGCTGTCGACTCAGTCAACACTTTGTGCATTGGAAGATGAAGAAAAAGTGCAACTGCTTTTGACAGGCAGGTATAGACTGTATAGCAATCGGTGACGGTGTAGGATTAAAATATATACAGAAGAGACCCATAAGCAATCCAAACTTCATGTTGTCATGGACAACTTTCTTTAAAATTAATGATTATGACAATGAAAAATGTAAAAAGAAACTGTCACAAAATGTTAAAAGCTTATGGAGCCAACTGTTTGACTGAAGGGCAAGTAGTGAGTTTATATTATGGCTATAAGTTCTGTCATCTACCGTTTTTCATGCTGAGACAAAATACGGACACCAGTTGTGGCATATCCCCAGAGACACGCTTCAATCCAAAAAGGAACTTGTTAATTTCAAGATTTCTGGATGATAAATGAAGTTGGCACAATTCACCATTGAGCACGAAAGATTCAAATCACAGGGCTGCTAGGCACTGCTATATATCTCTGTTAGGAAAAGACACGCTCCTCAGTTCAGTAGCTACACATACTAACCAGTATATTGTACATGTTGTACATACCCTAATGAGATATGATATGATGGATGCACATAGTAGTCATGAGAGATAAGTTTGTTTATTGCAGCTGCCTTTATGGCTAATATCTTAAAGCTGTGGGGTAAGGACATTCTCAGGTAGCTCTCTTATTTGGAGAGGATAGTTCTAGGTGTAAATTACAAAAATGCCAGTTTATGGGACACTTTCCCGTAGCCCTTAAAAATTTCAGAATAGCCCGAGAATTTTAATGTTTTTGTAAGAAGGTATATCGGGTATATAGTGCAAGCATACAGGAGGACGAATGGTACATACTGACAAAAATTGACTTTGAAACCTTGTTGTTCTACCAGTCCCATACCAGAAGAAATTTTTTCCTTTCAATGTTTTGCATATCGAATCTCTCATGAAAAGAGCTGTTTTAACACACAGGCCCACAACTCTCCTCAGACTTTGATGACAGAACCCCTGTCCTCCTTTCTGCAGGTAGATTTCTCCTATTGGGCAAGCAGTACACGGGTGCTGAACAGAGCTGTTTATTCCATGTTTTAGCTCCATAAATTTTCCAAAATTCATTGCAACATATCAACATTGAAGTAACAGAAATCTCCCAAGCTTTAGCTTATAGAATGTACCAGAGTGCCCAGTTTGAACTTAAATATTGATGAAAAAGCATTCATGTGAAAGGTCCAGACTCACACGTAAATCCTCAATCAGGTTGATAGCAAGTGCCCTTACTTCATATCTCGCTGTTTTCAGATAGATTGATCGGGAGCTTTTCTCCTGCTGTGGATATAGATGCATGGTGTGAGCCTCTGGCTCAGCCGGCGAACATATAAATGTGAGCTGGCATAAACTGTCATCACCAAAAGTAGTAAATTCTTAAAACATTGGTAGCCACAAAGGGCCTCTTAATTTATGATTACATGTAACAATAAATGAAACATTACATGACACGAGACAAAGCCTGTCGTTGTTTTCCAGGTATGTGAAAACCGCTAACTGATCAAGGCTTTTAACTCATTTCATACTATGGAGACTGGCCGTGGTCAGTGGTTCTGGCACTGACTTAAGACTCTAGGCATGTTGGTACTTGAACCAAAGCTCTTTTCATGAAGAATTTAGATATGAAATTGTCATCTTAAATCTATATAAATGTACGGAAAAATCAGGAACTGGTATGGAATGAGTTAATTACTAGAATGGCCGATAAACCTACTCCAGAAAGTAGAACTGCAATTTTGTCTGCATCAAGCAGTTTTTCCAGCACCCAATTGCAAAATTTCTTTTGCTCTGGGTAGCTGGTGGATCTCAGTGGGGGCTGTTTAATCTCAGTGGGCATGACAAATCTATTTTATGTGATTGTATGTACATGTAGGTTTAGGGCTCTTACAATTCATAGTCTATGATAATTTTGTAATTTTACTGAATTTCTAGATTTGTCGTCTGTTTACAAGTCATCAGTAATGGAGGAAACTTTGTGGAGTTTTATATATTTCCCTGCAGAAAGTTGCAAGAGGATGATGTTTTGAAAAACAAGGCATGTGTTGCTGCAGGTCAAAGGTCAGGAAGGATATGCTTCATGCCAGGATATCCTGGTCGGTACTGACCAGCACTGTATGGAAATGATTTTTTGTTCTCCACATTCAATTAACGTAAACCGAAAGTGAGCTCACTATGGGGAATTCCATTAACTGTGATCTTTGAGTGTAGGGCATGACACCCGTCTTGTGGTCAGTAAACCGCTATCATGGGAGATGAAAAGAAGAATGCGCTATGCGGGTGTTTAAGTTAAATGAACTGAGGCAATTTGGTCAGAAGATTTGGCTTCCATAATGTACAGGAAAATGAATCGGCCTTTGGGTCTCCAGGTGATGAAGATGGATGAGCAGGTGTTGTTATGGAACATTTTATAGGCTACCTTTCCCATGCGAGGTCACACTATATATAGGGACCCATCATCCACAGAAAGAGTGTAATCATCAGAAGTACAGTAGCATTTCAAACCATGTGAGCTTAATGATACTGTGCCCCAGTGCCCTCTTCCACAAGATGCCTAGGATGTCTCCTGACAGATGTATGGCTTCACAAGACGTACAGCAGCATTCAAGTCCCTCCATATACTGGGGACAGTATGCCAGTGGATTGCAGTGTACTGTAAAATAACTCGTGCCTTATTAGAAGCTGATGCTCCATCAGCGTGCAGAGATAAAACCACACAAGAATTGCAGATTCATATACTTCATACAAAGAGCTTTCATTCAAATACCAACATGCTTGGTGTGATGTCAATCATTTGCCGTCAACTGTGGCCAAGTGTGAGTCCCACTGCTTCCAGTCAGCCCCACTTTATGTGGAACTCATTTCTGTCACACCAGCCAAGACTGGCAGGTACTCAAATGGTGTCTGCTTCTACCTTTTTTTTTTCTTGGGGGAGGGGGACCTACTGCATTCATCTTAATAAGCACACACTCCTTTTTAAGCACCCCCCCATTTTTTTTTAAAGAATGAACCCCCAAAATTTCCCATAGTTTTCAAACCAGTAGAATTTATTAATTCCCTTAGCAGCTACATTTTTTTTCAGCTTCTCATGATGATTTTTTTTTTTTTAATATTGCACTGTGCGTTTATTAAGATGAATATGCTAGTCCAACAGTAAAGAAAACAATTTGAAGGAAAACTGTAGCTGAGACCTATCAAGAAATCAACATAATCCACACCAAGGAAAGCTGTTGACTCAGTCTTGATTCATGGGGAGACGGTTAAATATTACACAAAAACTATTTTTGTACAAGGTCTTGTCAAGTCCCTTTCTGACTGAACATACTCTATCAAAATTTGTGATGCTGTGTTAATTGCAGCTAAATGTCTTGTACATACAGAAGTTTTGTTGTTTTCAGCACTTGTGTACAAGTCTAAAAAGACTGTTTGCCTTGTACATGTATGAAATCAATCAGTGTGCCAATTAGCAGCATAAACACGACATTCTGTGTTCATTGCGAATGTTAGCCATAGTTTTACTGCTGTGTGGGAGTGCTTGTTGACTGTGTGGACATTTCTTACCACATCACGAACACACGCCCACCATCCATCAGCCAGTTACCACTGTTACGTCACTCATGCCATGTCGAGTCCAATTTGTATCCAATATCAAGGCAGTGGCAAGGTGCATGTGTTGTATCAGTATGATGGCATTATCAGCCAGTGTCAGGTAAGGACTCGATAAGTCATTAGAAGTCAGTCCAATAGATGGACAGCAAAGTTAATATTGTATAAATATAAAAGTAGGGTGACAGTAACTCTTGTTATGATGGATTTCTCTCTCTCTCTCTCTCTCTCTCTCTCTCTCTCTCTCTCTCTCTCTCTCTCTCTCTCTCTCTCGCTCTCTCTCTCTCTCTCACACACACACACACACACACACACACACACACACACACACACACACACACACACACACACACACACACACACACACACAATTGCAAATAAACACACATACATAGTATATGTTTTCAACCTGTTTTCAACCAGGAATGTGTACTGCGTATATACTGACATGTGGTTTGCGGGCTGTTCCTGTTAGCAATAAAAGTTGGTTATCCAAATAAGGTGCAAATTACACATGTGTATAAATGAAGTATTTCAACACTAATTGCAACAAAAATGATTACAGTATGCTGTATCACTATGGTGATTCCAGATTCAAATTCTTTGTGGAAAGATCTTTCGTTAACACTCCTATTTTTTTCAGAGAAAAAGATGGTATAGATCAACTTAGCTTTCCTAGCATGGTGCACATTGACTGTCCAAAACAGTCAGAGGAGAGTTTTTGATGTAGTGTACATAATTCAGTACTGTAGATTGAAGGTGTTTATTGAAGCTGCGCACAATAGCATATACATGTACATTAACCCTTAAGTGCTTGGACTAGAACATTAGAAATCCCTTTTTAGCTCAGCTGACTTGGCAGCCAGCTGAGCTTATAGGATGGGCCTTTTTCTGTACTCCAGCATCCACAATCGACTTCCCCTCCAAAACCACCGGGCAGATTCACTTCAAACTTGGTGGGAATGTATATGCCTTCAGTGGGTCTCTGCCAAGTTTGTTCAATTGCTCACACCAGTGATTTTTAGATTTTTTATAATTTTGTTCCTTTTTGGGGGCAAATCTTGAAAAATTTTCCTAATCTCTGAAACCATTCACCCAATTGCTTGGATATCACACAGGAACACTCCTAGGGTATTCTAGTTCTTAATGTGTGCACCGAGGGGTGCTGCAATTTAAAAAAAAAAAATTCAATGATTTTCGCTTAACTTTGTTTTTGCTATTTTTGACTTCTTCTCCCAAACTGTCTCTCAGATTAAGCTGAAACTTGGTGGATGATATGTCCCTTGTGAAAGGGTCAAACAAATGTGTTGATTAGATGGCACTGCTCTGTATTTGGGATTTTTAAAAATTTTTTGATTCTGGTACTTATCGGTAAATGCACCTTTCCTATTGATATGCAAGTCAATGCATGCATGGGCATTATGATTCTAATTCACATTTTTGGCCTTTTTTCTGAAACTGTCGGCCAGATTCACTTCAAACTTGGTGGCAATGTACCTTGGGTAGGTCTCTACCAATTTGTTTAAATGGTCACACTCGTTTTGCAACGAGTTATCATTGCCCAGACCGCAAGTTGGGATCATCTGGCTGTACCACAGCTGCACAGAGTCCCTGCAGTATAGTGATGGCAGGGTTCTGGGTGTTCGGCTCATGTCTGTAAGGCTGAATGGTCTTTTCATCTGCTGTTACAGTTTTTATTAATTATTCTTCATCCTCATGAGACCACATACCTGAAAAACTCAATTCAGACTCTCCAAAATCACTGTGCTCGGTTTTATCTGCCATGACTTTTGGCTAATTGAAGGTACTCTGGCTTATAATGCATTCACCCCAGTCAGTGGGTTGTACCAACATTTTCTCACATAGGGCCATGATCAGAGACAATTCCCAGGCTTTCATGTAGCAATTGTGGCACACTTTTGGAGCTTAAAAAACACTATTCCATAATCAAATGTAACATTTTGTTTTTCAGAGATCATTTCTAACCACCTTCAACATCATTTTTCAAAGTTGTAGTACCCATTCAAACAAGATGAATTTTAAAACAAGGGTTGCATATTCACATTCTTAATAAGAAAGAGATTTGATTCAAATATCAAATACAAGGTGGACCTCAAAGTAGAGATTGTGGCGTTGTCTGGTAAGGTTATTTGATAGCTAGGTAGCTGCTGCATGGTGTTCGTACCAATGTAAAAATCACTGACCAGAGCCTCTGTGACAGTTGTTTGGTATGAATTAAGGTAGGCATGCCCCACATAGGCAGTATAATGGCACACAATTTACTGTGTCAATTCATTTTGGGTTTAACTGCTTAGGGTTGCAGCATCTTTGGCTTTCAGTGTCACGGATTAGGTGCAATGACGCTAAATTCTTCATTGCAGCAACCTGCTAGCTTTACTGGTCAGCCCCATCACTGGAGAGTAAAGTTATTAGATTGACTTCATATGAGGCTAATCTGAAATATTGCCCAAGTGCATAGTTATTTTGGCTTCATAAGCTTATAAAGAAGCCTGCAATGTACGAGTGCACGCATCTTGCTGATTCTTTAATTTGTACTGTATGAGCAGTTCACTGATACGATCAAGTCTAGACGGCTTCCTAACACATTCTATCCCTTGATGGAGATGACGACAGATTTGTTGTTTCTCAGTGAGCAGCATGTAAATATAGTTGTAATACCATAAAGAGCAGACACTGGGGTAATATTATACCCATATTGCCTCAAATATAGGACATTAAAGACAAAATATTAAATGTTGGTCTGGAAATGTTGTTACGTACAGTTATGGTTATAACTGATGGAGCATGCCACTTGTATAGGTGGCACCACACATAACTTCCCCATCCCCTTAGCTTGTCTTCACTTGTTGCAGGTGGAGACACCTGGTGGATAAACAAAACCTTTCACTCATTGGTTGAAAATGCCATATAACTTAAGAAGCAGGTGCTGCCACTTAATAATGCAGAATAATGTATCTGCCTTGCCCCACTTGGAGGCACTGGAGGCCTGGAGTGTGTAGAGACATGATATGGTTACATACTAGATTTTGAGGTTGGCTGTATTGCTTTTCATTGTGATGGATTTACCATGATACGGGAATGCTGTATTGCTGACGTGTGATAACATGATGAGCAGTTAATTTCAGTGGTGTACCAGTACACTTACAATTTGAAACAACTTAGAATTGGGTGCAATGCCTGACTAGTTTTGGAATTCATGGCATGTTTCTTTCCTGAAAGAAAAGCAAGGAGAGAGAAAGTTTTCTAACTCTTAATAGCTCTAGCAGGTCATTAATTATTCATGTAAATGTTTCTACCATCTTAAATGCATTGGTACCAATTATCAACGGGATTCACATTGGATGTGTTCCCGATGTTTACAATCTGAATTGCCTTTTAATAATGTTGACGATGATGATGTTTTCTTTACTAATATTTCAGAGCTGTGGCTTGATTTACCTAAAATTAACTTTGCTGAATTAAATAATAAACTATTCATACCATTTGAGATAAATGATGGGCGAAATCATCTCCCAATGTATGATAATGATCCGGACTTCCATTTTTTCTCACAAACACACTTTGTGAATAGTCTCTGTAACAGCCAGTATCACCTGGAGGATTCATTTAATGCCATGATAGACACAAACATGCCGGATCAATCATTATTGTCACTTTTTCATATTAACATAAGAAGCTTACCTGCTCATATTAAAGAACTGGAAAATTACTTATCATTGATGAATTATAAGTTCCTTATTATTGGAATAACAGAAACATGGCTAAAGGAATCCAACCATGAAATATATAATTTATTAAACTATAATCATTTGAAAAGGTATCGAAGTGAGAGAGATGGTGGAGGTGTGTCCTTGTTTATTGATTGTGAATTGAATTATATGGTACGAGATGATTTATCTGTTGTGAATGATGTTATCGAGACTATTTTCGCTGAAATACAATCTGATACATTAACTGCTTTACCTTCTGAAAATATCGTAGTGGGAGTTATTTATAGACCACCAGGTGCCTCTGTTGATAGTTTCAATGCCCAATTGGAAAATATGTTAGATACCATAAAGTCTGAAAAGAAATCCTGTTACTTGATGGGTGATTTTAATATTAATTTGCTAAACAATGAAACTCATTTAGGAACCTCATCTTTTTTGGACCTTATGTTTTCAAACTTTTATTTGCCATCCATAAATAGACCCACCCACGTAACAGACAACACCGCTACTCTTATTGATAATATTTTCAGCAACGTATCCGACTCTGAAAACATTCCTATCAATGGTATATTATACACAGACATCTCAGAGCATTTCCCCATTTTCCGTATATGTGTTAAAAACTTAAATGTAACTAAACCTCTACCTCATTTCAAACAAATTATAAACGATAAAACTCTACATGATCTAAAAGTCCGTCTTGGCTCACATAACTGGGACTCTGTTATGTTAAGTCATGATCCAAATGAAGCTTTTTCAGTATTTTTGAAAGATTTTCAACATCATTATACAAAATCAATTCCTGTCAGAGCTTTTTCATCTGCATATAAATTGAGAAAACCATGGCTTACAGAAGGCTTGTTAAATTCAATAAAAAAGAAAAACAAATTGTATCAAAAAAGAAACAAAAATAAATCAAAATACACCTCTTATCGAAACCGTTTGACGCATCTTTTGCGAATCGCAGAAAGGCGTTATTATAGTAATATTTTTGAACAAAATAAACAAAACTTGTCTCAAGTGTGGAAAGTTATAAATGGAATCATAAATAAACATAAAATGACTACAAAAACCAGCAGATTTAAGCACAACAATAAAATTCTAACAGAAGCAAAAGATATAGCAAACCAATTTAACCTGTACTTCACAACTGTTGGTTCCAATCTTGCCAAAAATATCCGAGATGTAGGAATCAAACCTGAATTTTTCTTGCAGGCCCAGTATATTAATTCTTTCTTTTTTTCACCTGTTACTGATAATGATATTCAGATATTGATAAATTCATTGAGAGATTCTAGTCCTGGTTGTGACGATATAAAACCTAAAGTCGTCAAATATGTGTCAACTGAAATAATTACGTCCCTAACTCATATTATCAATGTATCTTTAGAAACTGGTATTTTTCCTAATGATTTGAAAATTGCAAAAGTTCTTCCATTGTTTAAAAAAGGTGACCGCGAAATTTTTTCAAATTATAGACCTATTTCTTTACTTACATGTTTTTCAAAATTGTTTGAAAAAGTAGCATACAATCAACTTCAATCATATTTAGATAAATTAGATATATTATATCAATTTCAATTTGGTTTTCGCAAGCAATATAACACTGACCTAGCAGTAAGTTTCTTATCAAACAGGATAGCAGAAGCCCTTGAGAAACAAGAACATTCCATAGGTATTTTTCTCGACCTTTCAAAAGCTTTCGATACTGTTGATCATAATATATTATTAAACAAGCTAAATTCATATGGTATCAGAGGAGTGCCACTTCAGTGGTTCTCATCATATTTATCAGAGCGTCAGCAATATGTTCATTATCAAAACACAAAGTCTAATTTGTTAACAATAACACATGGTGTCCCTCAAGGATCAATCTTGGGTCCTTTATTGTTCCTTTTATACGTAAATGATTTATTTGTAGCATGTCCAGAATGTTTGTGTCTACTATTTGCAGATGACACTAGTTTATTTTTCTCTGATAAAAATTTTGAACACTTATTACAAAATGTTAACCAAACCTTAGTTATGGTTTCCAAATGGTTTCAGGTTAATAAGCTTTCTGTCAATGTGGAGAAAACCAATTATATGGTGTATCATTTAAGAAAGAAAAATTATGATAATTTTGAAATTTCAATCAATGATTCTATAATTCAGCAGGTGACAAAAGTAAAGTTCTTAGGCATATGGATGGACGACCATTTAAACTGGAAATCTCATATAGCATATATATCTGGAAAAATCAGCAAAGTAATTGGGATTTTGAAAAAGGTGAAACAAAGTATGGGTACTACTATTTTAAGGAATTTATACTATGCTTTAATTTATCCATATTTTACTTACTGTAATATCACATGGGCTGCTAATTATAGGTCAAATTTGGATTGTTTAGTTAAACTTCAGAAAAGAATTGTACGTATAATATCCAATTCCAGCTGCAATGAGCATACTGCGCAAATTTTCTATGATCTACATATTATGAAATTCGAATTAATACACAAATTTGTTACTGGTGTGTTTATGTATAAAACTATTAATAATCTTATCCCAAATTTTATAAGGGATTTATTTGTTGAAAATCAGAATATCCATGATTATGATACCAGACAGAAATATAATGTTCATATTTTCAATTACCGTACCAATAAGTCATTTTTTTCTATTAAATTTAATGCACCAATTGTATGGAATGAAATTCCACATCACATAAGACAAGCACCATCCCTTCATATTTTTAAAAGAAGACTTAGAAACATTCTAAAGATGTAAGTTATTCTATCATATTATTTATGAAAGAATATCATCAACCCTTTTCCTTTGTACACTTTGCACTAATATTTTGTCATTAACGTAAACATGTTTATGAAGTGTGGAGTATCTGAAGTGATTATGTTGATTATTGTATAAATTAGAAATACCAGAAGTGTCTGACACTTATACTATTGCAAATGTCTATTTTGTACCTTGAGTTTTCATGGCCGAGGGTCATATAAGCCCATCAAGGTTTCTACCCTCAAATTTCATTTGCCGTATAGTTTGGATGATGTATTTATGAAAATAAACTTCAACTCAACTTCAACTCATGAGGTAATGACTTCAAGAACACAATTGCCCTCCGAGGTGTAAGCGATGAGCATGTTGCAGATAGAAGCACCACCTCCCAGTGGGCATCTCCTGTGTTATTGATTGGACTACAGTGTAGATAGGCCACCACACAACAGGGAAATAAGACCAGTGGAGTTTCCAATATAAGGTAACCCCAATTAGTGCATGTGGTAAAACCACAGCAGGGTATGCATATTAATGAAGCTGTCATTCTTCCAATTCCATCTCAGTGTGGTGTAATGTTTCCCAAAGACAGGGAGCATGGTATGTTATGCTTTTTAAATATAGAATATATTTTATAATGAGTTTTGCATGCAGTCACGCATCCGTAGGTCATATGATTTGATGGCTTTGGGAAATCCTGAGTCCATAGTCGCTGCTGAATGAGAAAGCAAATGTCCTTGTGAGCACAGTTAAACATTCATCATCTGTACATGTACTGACTGCTAGGATATACATTAGGTTATCATAATTAATCTTTGTGCTGACTGACACTTTTCCATACATCTACAATTAAGCCTGTCTAAAACTTAACCCTTAAAGTGGTGATTTAAGATTGAGTCAGCAGCTTTCCTTGGGACACTTCGCGCTCATTGCGTGCAAAGTGTCCCGAGGAAAGCTGACTAAGACTAATATTTGCTTTAGACCAGGCTTGCTGGTATTTGAATGAAAGATATCTTCATGAGGAATTTGACCCTTTTAACCATTATATGTTTAACGGTAATCAGAAAGCAACTATAGCAGTGATAAGCACTTTAAGGGTTAACAGCCAAATGCATTTTTTGTGTTGCAAAGTGTTGTACTGGGATGTATAAAGGCTGTAAACGGGTTTGCAAAAGGTTGACAACGGGTTTGTGAAAGATTGACAAAGGGTTTCAAATGGTTGAAAGGGTTGCAACATTTTCATCAATAAGGTTGAGAAAGTGTGTCAGATGGTTGTTAACCATTAGAGAAAGGTTTAAAAATATTTGAAAGGGTTTAATGCAATAAGAGGAAATAAGAGAAAATGATTTTGAAATGGTTTGGAAAGTGTTTGAAAAAGGTTTGCCTTTCACTCAAATGGTTGGGAAAAGGTTAGAAAAGGTTGAAGCATTTGGTGACTGTTAAGTTTAACGCAGGCTTAACTGTACGTGACACTGTCAATTCACTTAACTGTACATGACACTGTCAATTCACTTAACTGTACGTGACACTGTCAATTCACTTAACAGTACGTGACACTGTCAATTCACTTAACTATACGTGACACTGTCAATTCACTTCACTCTTTCAGTGTTACATTTTTGACTAAATCAACAGCTTTCCTAGGCATGCCTTGGGCCCAGTGTACCTAAAGGGTGCTGAGGAAAGCTGTTGACCTAGACTATTATATTCTATGTGAGAGTCTAGCTCAGGCCAAAGGGTTTAAGGCGCTAGCCGTTATGTTTGGAAAGTGATGTAGAAACTGAAGACTCGTGTTTTGATACTGTTGTAATGTTTCCTGGAAGCAAGGCTTTCATTCTTCACTATAAATTAAGTTTCCTTCATTCTCACATACTCTAGCATCAAATAATGACAAACTGTAAAATATACTGCAAATAAAAAAAACTTGTGTCTCAAATTTTAAATATTTGTGGTTTCTGAGATACAGGTATTTGAAATTGGAATCATGAAAAATCAAAGGAACATTATTTTTAACTGACTGTTGACCATAAACGGCAGCTGACTTAGAAAATCTGAGTGACACTTTCGTTATCAAGATGGTTTCAAGGCAATCCTAAGGTAGAGTTTCAGATTCTGATATGCTGCCTGCTGTGTGAATATGCTAATTAATCTGATAAGACTAGCTACTCCCAACAGGATGTTGGCTGGAGGCCTTGTTCTTGTCCCAAAGAGAAAGTAGTTTTCTTTCTTATCAGGAATGTAGAGGCATTTGGGCATAAATCTATCAAGTCTTTTCAATGAAGATTAAGTCTACTACTGGCAGGGTTAAGAAGTTATGTGGAATAACCACGTACCACATCTCAAGACGACATCCTTTCTGGTTCTTAGTTTCGAGCATGTTGTTTATGACAGGCTCATTGCATAAACTTAAATTTGCTGCAGATTTGATGCCCCTCTCTTCAAAATTGAATACGCAGAATCAATATTTGAGGTGAATAATCGTATATTTTTTGTGTAGTTTTTATGTAAACATTCCTACCATGTAACATGTAAAATTGTTATAAACAAAATTCTGAGTGTGTTAACTTTCAAAAATTTATACTTTACCACAGCTAAAATGGGAATTTGGGTTATATGTATAATAAAATGTGAAACTAGCCACTGACCAAATGAATATCCTTAAAATTCACACTTGGGAAAATCTATAAAAAAAAAAAATAGACCGATACATCTGTGCAGGATCAGGTCAAGAGTTGGCTGGCTGGGTTTCTTTGGGCGTGCATACATATACCTCAGAATATTGTACGAGAAGCTTTTCTGTGGCCTGGAAAGGGTTAACTAACCATCATTGTGACATGGTGTATACGCTACCTCAGAAATGTAGCATTACCACAGAATTCCATATAAGATTCTGATAAATGTCATTAAAGGCTGACGGGCACACCAAAGTTGCCACTAGCCACTGGAGACCTTGTGTGTGGCACAACGTCCTTTTGATCAGCAAATACATCCATGTACACTTTTAATTTACACAACTACGATTGAATACACTCAATATGACATTATTGATAAAGTTCACAATATAATTTATTTACTGGCCCAAAACCAACCTGATGCAGTATTTTCATTTCCCGGCAAACTTTGCTGACTATATTACAAATACTCGCTGAACTGTCTGAACCAATTTGTTTTTTTGTGCCGACTTGATAGAATATAAGGTCTTCTGGCAGCTCTGATGTCTGCCAGTTGTAAACAGTACATCAGTACCATAATTGATTTTCAAGTCAGTTTTCTGGACAATTGGAGATGGTAGACATGAAAAAGATGTTGCTGTTAAAGTCAGAAGTGTTCAATGTAGATGGTTGGTGGAAAGTTTATCAATCTGTATAACGTTGGCTCAGTCTTGTTGCTTTGTTTTACAAACATAAACTTACATTGGGGGAAAAAAAACTTAATATGTTCATGAAGAAATTTTTTTTTTGGGGGGGGGAACTGTTTAAAAAGGTCTGTAGAATATTTGCATGCAGAAAGATACAGGACATTCCTCCCTGAAGCATTTTCAGATAATATTGTGTAAAAAAAATAACAGATTTCATGTCAACTAGTGGTTTTATATATTATTTTTATGCCACAATATTTGTTTTTTGTTTTTGTTTTTAAATACAGGGTTATTTTGCAGCAAAGTCTATGCATAGGAAGATATTAGATGACTGCGTAGTTTAAAATTTGTTTTGAATAATTGCCACACAGCAAGTTTCATGAAATCAATATTTATTCCACAAGGTCTTCTTTGGAATCTGTCTGTGTGCATAATGTGGCAAAAAGTCCCTTAGTTTTTATTCCAGGTTTAAAATGTAAGTGATTGTGACATGACAAAAAATTTAATTTGTGTTAGTAAATTCAATATGTCAGGTAATTTCCTTGATTGAAAAATGAAATTTTACATCATGAGAAAAGTAATAGAGAGAGGGCATTGTTATTATCATGATACGTGTAATTTCATCAATGAGCCCCGGCATAGCTATGTAATCAGGTAAGGTGCACTTCCAGTTTGAGTATGCAAACTTGAAATCCAAAGCCAAAAAGGAAAATATTTCTATTAAAGATGCTTTGGTGGATTCCTTTAATATGATACTCTGTGCCTGTGAGCAATTCCCGCTCACAGCCAATAAAGAAACCTGCTGATTGCTTTAGCAGTGAAAGTTCAGCAAATAGGCAATGACATATATCTATGGCATGCAACAAAAGTGCTTTCAATTGGACTCTTATTGAATTGTACAAACTACATGGTACTGCCCCACCTACCTTGTACGTCTTTCAGTCGCAGTAATTTAGAGGATGAGATTGGGGAGCTTTGGCACTGCCTGCTGGCAAACTGTTCAATTGCTGACACTGAAGAGAGGTTTTCAGTGGTGCCAATTGACTCTTTCAGTGCCATTTTTTGGACTGAGTCAACAGCTTTCATTGGCATGCTGTGGGTGCATTGTGCCCAAAGCGTGTCGATGAAAGCTGTTGACTTAGTCATTATATTCTATGTAACTACAGGCATGCTGGTACTCGAATGAAAGGGCTTTTAACAAGGAACATAAATCCAGCATCCTTATTTTTATTCAGAGCAGTTTTAAGTAGTTCGACTTGGGTTTCAGTTGGCACTGATAGAGTTAAACAAGCGGTGTCAGCGCCACCTCTACTCATCAGGTGTTAGCATGATTACAGTAGGAGTGCAGCTAGTGGTACCAACTATTTAAGACCACGCTTTCTGCCATCCAAAAAATTGCACGTAGCAGGTGGTCCTAAATTGCAGGTAAATTTAACAAGAGTAAACTGTCATGTCATCAGAAAAGTGGTCACAGAAGCCAAGTGGTCTCTTGTAGCAGTGGTATCAAAATGACATGCACCACTCATATTGCCAAGGGCTCTTGAAACCCACGATGCAGCACTCTATGAAACACCATAGCAACAAATGATGCTGAATTCTGGCACTCCTATTATCCTGTACAGTTTGTATTTCTGTTTACACCACATTTTTTTTTTAACATGTCTACCAATATATTTCCTATGTTTCACCTTCCATGACGTACATGTATTCATTGTGTGATTTCTCACAGCTCAGCCAACTGGCCTTAAGGTGTCATTTTCCTAGGAATGCAGCGGTTCACCAGTGCATTGGTGCACCGTAATATTACAAGCCACAAATTATGCCTACCAAATCATGAGTCAGTGTGTCGTTGCATCCCTACATTTTCCTCTATACAATTGAAAACATTATTTACTTCAGCATGGTACCCATGGTAATGTGGCTATAACAATGAATTCTTTTCCTTCTTTTGTAGTGAGATTGAAAATAAAGCTGGTGTCCATTGTATTATTTAAATTTCTCAGCAATATTCAGTTCAAGAGATACAACAAACATTTTTGAACATTGGTGGGTGTAGCAGCCATTTGCCTTATTATTCACTTCAACGTGGTACCTGTACCTGTGATTATGTGCCTATAATGATGAGTTTTTATTCCCCCACCAGGGGGAGCATATAGATTTGCCCTTGTCCGTCCATCCACTATTTACCGGTTTATACCAGTGTCGGTATGGTGGAATAGTGTATGAAGCTTTTAGGTTTCAAAGGAGACTTCCGCCTGACATTAAAATTGTCACATTTGTGACTTGCATATCTGCAAAAGCATTTGAGGTACAACCATGATACTTTGTGGAAACATCTATCAGTATATGAAAGTATGCACCTGGGGTTTTTTTCTCTCTTGGATTAATTATTGTGTTAATTATTGATTGATTAACTTGGGGAAAATGTTGATTCGACATTAGACTTAGGGATGGTTCAACATTATCATCATTTTTGAATTAGTACTTAGGGTACTAAATTTCATGACCCCCCTCCCTCCCCCAAAATTAGTACTTTAAAAATGATGATTTTCCCCCCAAATCATAGCAAAATTGCACAAAACAGGCCAAAAATTGACCATCATTTTTCCATATCCTGTGAAAGTGTACAGACCCATTTAACCCCCTCCCCCCTTGCGTACTGTCAGTACTAATTCAAAAATGATGAAAATGTTGAACCATCCCTTATCACATTTGTGTCGCATGTATCTCAAAAAGTATTTTAGGTTCAATCATGAAACTTTGTGGAAACATCTATCAATATATGAAAGTGTGCACCTGGGGTTTTGTTTCTTTTCTTGGATTAATTATCTTGCAGTCCATGAAAAAAGTACTGGTCCATCAGTCTTTGCCAATACAAAATTCCCTGCACCAATAGAAAATGCTAGCAAGCTACATGTTAAAGTTAATTGGGACTTTTGATATTAGAGAGAAATGACCAATAAGAGAAAAAACGTTTTGCACAGACTGATCTTGTGTTAACCCTTGAAGTGCTAATCACTGCTATAGTTTCTTTCTGATTACCATACAAGTAATAATGGTTGAAAGAGTCTAATTCCTCATGAAGATACCTTTCATTCTAATACCAGCAAGCCTTGTCTGAAGCAAAAAGTAGTCTTAGTCAACCGCTTTCATCAAGACACTTTGCACGCAATGCGCGCGAAGTGTTCCGAGGGAAGCTGTTGACTGAATCTTAAATCAGCACTTTAAGAGTTAATTTATCATTAATTAACTTGGGGAAAATGTTGATTCGACATTAGACTTGTCACATTTGTGTTGTATGTATCTCAATAAGTATTTGAGGTTAAACCATTAAGCTTTGTGGATACATGTATCAGTATATGAAAGTGTGCACCTGGGGTTTTGTTTCTCCCTTGGATTAGTTATCTTGTGTTAATTAATCATTAATTAACTTAGGGAAAATGTTGGTTTGACCTTGGACTTGTCACATTTGTGTCGCATGTAATATTCCCTGACTCGAAAAGTATTTGAGGTCTTGCACCAGTTACATGCCATATTCTTTCCAATGCTGATGGGGGCAATGGCAGGTGGGGGCATCTGTGTTCTTTGGAAATTTTTCTAGTTCCTGTCCTTATTGCATTGCCAAATTGAAAATGAAAACAGCGGTTGTTACTTTTATTAATTTTTTTTTTTGCAATTTAAATTTCAAAGAAACAAAACTAACAATTTTGAACATTGGTGTATATAATTAATGTTTTTAAAATCATGCAGTGTTGACATAGTGAGCTATTCCACACTTTAAGTGTTTGAAACACTTTTGGTATCACCTTTGAATTACTTTTGGATAATTAAATGTAATTGTGGGCAAAATTTTTTACAAATCTTGACAAGTGAAGTTAGGTTTTACAGTGTAGTCTAGTCCATCAACCACCTTCTGTCCATAATTCACATTTTTAATTCTCTGAAACCTTCAGATTCACTTCAAACTTGGCGGGAATGTACCTTGCGTGGGTCTGTAACAAGTTTGTTCAAGTGGTCATGATTTTGGGTCATTTTTGGCAAAATTTTAAAAAATCTTCTTGTCCAAAACTGTTCAGACAATTGCGTTGAAATTGCAGAGGGACACTTCTGGGTACCCCTGGACCTTATTTGTTCAACAGATGACACTGCACTTTTTTTCTTATTTTTTTTTTGACAATTTTTTTATGTGTTCAAGTGAACATGTAACTTGTGGGAGGGGTAAACAAAGTTGTTCACTATAAGTAGTGATCCTATAGATTCCCAATTTGTAATTAATTTTTCAATGCAGGTACTTGTCAGTTAATGCATGCATTCCTATTGATTATTTATATTCATGTCAGTGGAGATTTCAGTGGAAATTCACACTTCAACTTCTCCAAAACTGCAGACCAGGTTCACTTCCAACTTGGTGGGAATGTATACATTAGGTTGGTCTCTACCAAGCTTGTTCAAATTGTCATTCTCCAGTGAATTTTTTATTTTTCTATGACTTTTTTAAAGTCGTATTTGGCACAAGAAGAGTGAACCATGCGTCACATACACCATGTACTCCATCCTGGCTATTGCCTGTACTCTTGTGAAAGTGATGACCCATTATCTGCACTCATTTCATTGACATTCCAAAGTTTCTTATTAATTAACATATATACATATGTGTGTGTCTGTGTGTGTGTCAAATAATACCTCCTTGTTGAAAAGGAGCTACGTTTCTCTCAACACATTTTTTTTTTTTAATTGTCAAAACCTGTCTGGTGCTCATTATTGTCAATATTTGCCGTCATGTAACGAACTTATTTTCCTGTTTATCACTGATAGGATTGCTCCACATGAAATCAAATATGGTGCATAAAATTCACATTTCATGTCCTGATTTTTATGGGAAATCACCAGCATGTTACAAGGCACGATTGTAGGAAATGAATAAGTGTCTCAAAATTACCAAGTTTTATTGGTCGCATGTTCAATCAATTCATGCACCATCCACAGCTGTAACATCAAATTATATTAAAAGTATGTATTATCCCTTATATAAGCCATACCACACTACAAATTTACTTGAAGACAGGCTTGAAAGCAGTTCCCATGTTTACCTGCTTTCCAACATTTTGCATGTAATATCCTTGAATGTATCTGGCGTTCATAATCAACAGACAAAATTAATGACAACATTTTAACTTAACTTAATGATAAGTATCTTTTATTCTCTGATTTTTGCAGTTATGAATTTGTGAAGCAAAAAAATTGCATGCAGTTCCATGCTTAAGTCAAGGTATCTGTAATATGTCAGCTCACAATTAAGTGTATACCATGGCTCCAGTGTTGGAGAGACCACTCCAACGACAGACCAGTGCTTAACAAACTTTGCTTATAGTGTACTTTTTTTACCCTATTTATACACTCTTAGAAAGACCACCTGTCTTGAGAGACCACGTCAGGGTGGTATTTAAGGGCAGGTTTGACTGTAGCAGTATATTTCCACAATCAATTACAATCTTCCAGTATTTTTTGTGTAATAAGGTCTGTACTTCGTAGGTGTGGTATATCAGTATAAAGACTATCTGTCTTGAGTGGCCACCTCAGGATGGTCATATAAGACAGGTTTGACTGTAGCGGTGGGCTTCCAGAGCTTGCAGTCATTTACAATTTTGCAGCATTATTTGAGCAATTAGGTCTTTTTATCTTGACGTGTGGTATGCAAGCACATGTTAATTAAACCAACCGTAAAAAAAGAAAGGTTGTGACCGTGAATTTCCTATAAAGCAGCTATATCTGTATGGTAAGCTATTTTACATCCACTCAGTTTTTCAGAGGTTGCTGCTAGGTTGCCACTCCCAAAGACAGCTGCACTATACCGCTCATAATTCAGGGCTTGGTTTATATGATACTATGCTGTGTTGATATATTCCAAAATGGTGGAGTTCCTATAGCCACTATACAGCTGCCAGAGGAAGTGAAAAATATCACATGACAAATTCAGTTCAAACCCAGGTCTAACATTTTCAGTCCATTTTTTAAAAGGGATAAGCTGAACAACCACAGAGGGAAGCATTAGTTATATATTTACTAGTTTGCTGGTCAGAGCTTAATTGCTCTAATTTCCATGAGCTCTCCAAATTCAGAGACATGAAATTACCTGTAACAGGTAGGTCAAAAATGCTTGACCGCTCCTGAAGATATATATACTGAAAAGGATATTTTTTGCAGTGTATACTGGTCCATGTATAGTTTGCAGTCAATGCAGGTGACTGAGCATAGCAACTTGTATTGTTGAATTATAATAAGTCTGCACATGTAGGTATGCACAGTCAACTATATGACAAGAATGGCGTTATGACAAATGTCCCATGAATATCATCATTATATTTACTATATACTAAGTACTTACATCAAATACATATTGTTTGTGCCCAGAAAGCTAGTCTGAATACAGGTGAGCACCTGGATTATATAACATCTGAAAAACTGAGTGGATACAAAATATAGCTTGCCACGATAGTGTCAGTGGGTATACATACATGTATGTAGCTGCTATATGGCAGCTCTACTGTTGCAACATTAACCTTTCTTTTCCTTATGGATTCATAGGGAGGGGCTGCCTAGCAAGTACCACGTGGTTGTATAGCTGCTCTATCATTTGCATATAGAAATTTTAAACAGAGGCTACATAGGTGCTCTACAGCAGCTGTATAGCCACTCCCTACTGCAAGTCCCTGCTTTTTTTCTTATGACCAATGCTGAAATATTGCTGCAAAGGGTGGCAAAGGAATGTACCGTTTTACCAGTATTATTTCAGCATGTTTCTACAATGCAAAAGTAGGCTTTGTCATGTGGCAGTCATATACAGCAAAGAAACTTTATTTCACCGCACCTGTTTTTCTTGACAATTTATGAACGCTTATTTTCTTTTGACAGGAACAGGCCAATCTGGACCCCAAGGTGTCCATTGTACTCTCAGGCTCCGAGGATTCTCTGGACTCTGCTTTCCTCAGTAGACGGGAAAGTCTAGAACAGGAATTTACCCCCGATATGAAACCTTTGACGAGTCCAGAAGACCCCGAAGATAACCAGGATAGCTCTTAATGCTGGCATAAAGGGGACCTGACAGATCCTGTCAGAGCCTGGCTGTGCTCCTGAACAAGAAAACCTTCAAGATGAACTTTATACTTGCCACTGTATGTGGTGTCTGGTCAGCACCACAAGTGATATATAACGATTTTTCACTGGCCAATGCAACACCCGCCATGTTCATGGCAGGAAGTGCTCAAAAACAGAGAAGTCTTCTGGTGAAGGATAGAATATCTAACTGGGATTGCCTGTTGGCATTGCCTGTTGGCATTGCAGGGGCTCTAGGTCATGGAACATAGTTTTAAATGCAGAAAGAACCCAGCAAAAGTCAAGTAAATGTGAATAAAATAAATGTGGTTTCCAGAGGAATATTGCACTGAATGGAGAAGATGCATTAATGCTGTATTATGAAAACAAGATATGTTGTATACGGTATCTTGAAAATTCTAGTTCTTTGGTCAGGCAATTCCTTTCAAGCCATTGGGTGGTAATAGATGAAAACGATTACACAAATATATTAGGACAAACACTTCTTTATTTAATTTATTTATTCGTTTATTTATTTATTGTTTGTTTGTCTCAGTAAAGTTTATCATATAGACTGGTGTAGGATTTACATTTCAGTCAAACAGCAGGCAGTTACAGATATGCATTGAGTACGGATGTACCATGATCAAGTTGGAAACCTGCCAATCATCAAAAATCACTAACTTTGTTATTGAAGACTAAACTTGAGCCTAATTCACTAACAGATAACGTGTATGGTTCATACAAGAGACAAGGTTGAAATGTATCGCCAAATCCTTTTTAAAGTGCATATTTGCATCAACCTAGAGTACAATACCTGGGATAGAATTGAAGGCTGTGAAAATCATGGAACCAGTATTCATGACTGGTTGGCCTTCGTAAATTTTACGAAAATAGTTGACGCAAAGCTGCTGATGGATCCATGTTTGCAATTATGAAGACTGGTCAAGTGTCAGAGGACTGGAGGTCTCAAGTGAGGATGAAGAGATTCATCGGAGAGAAACGTGGTCACATCGACTGGCAATAGAACTATGTTTCTGACTTGGTGGACTACTCCCATTAATGATGGCTGTGAGCCTGCCAAACTAATCCAATCTAGATGATATGCACCTGGGAAATGAGTGCCAATAATGGCTATACATATATGTACATGTATATGTATACAGAGAGCCAGCCATAGCCAGAGAAGACTGTCGTCCCTTCCTGCATTGAAGCTGTGGTTATTCACCAGTGCACCGACATGGGGGACATGGACTGTGCATTAATTTTGTCTCCGTAAGGAGATAGTTCTTTATACAATGAGTGGAACTTGTGCTTTCCAAACAGTGGATATAGACCTACATGTATATGTTTCCCCGTCTCTCTTGGAGACTGTACATGTGTGTATATCGTGTTGTAACCACACAGTGGTTCTGGTCACGGCACCATAAGCTTGAACAGCTTATAAACATGATTGTGTTTATTTTATTTACCTTTGCTGTTTCACATAGTTCATGTTAAAATATCCCTGTTTTGTTGATAGCATTCTAGAAGTATTAGTGTGGCATTATGCCCACATGAATTAAATGCCGCAGCACTTTATACCTGTCAGCATTCAATAACAAGAAATGAGATATGTGGTTTGAACAGGGAAAGTTTACATGTAACTTAGAATAAAGACTTCATGAGGGAAAATTGCCCCCAAAAAGCTAATTCTCAGGAGAGCTCAAAATTAAGTCCAACCAGAGACTCCCACCAAATGCGGGAGCTGGACAAGTATCAAAGTTGGAGCACTAAATTTTCAAAATGTGACCCTCCGAGTCGGCTTAAGATCTATATTAGTACTATTACGGCACTACAAAAAAGAACAGGCACCAAGAAAGGATACAGCAGTAAACAAACTTGTTAGGTTATTGCCTGCAAACCAGCCCTTTTTCATTTCTAAGTTATAATAAGATGTACATATAAGTGCCTACAGGAATATCCAGATCAGTTAATAGCATATCTTTCGTTTGTTAAGTTTTATTTATTTGTGCATTTTATTTTTGTACCAGTATTTCAAATTAAGATTTTATTTCTACAAGATTATTGGAGATCTTTTCTTCATTGAATATGAATAAAATATTTGAAGTTATTGTTTCATATATTATTCTCAAGCTCTGTTTTATTTTAGTTACATTATTGGAAATTTGAGATATTTTTCCATCGTGCTAGGTTTGGTCCTGCACATGTTGTTATTATGCCTGGAGCTTGAACTTTACAAATTGTTTCATATTTGTAGAAAATAATAACTATTTTGACAGAATTTGATATATATTGGATGTTACAGCATATTAAAATCTATTTAGAGTATAACCTTGCACTGTAGATAATTGTAAGGAAATTCAACTTAATGGCAGAAATACATTCCTTTTATGAGTGTACACCAATCTGTATTGTCAAATCACCAATGTTGGTGCATACTCCTCGTACAACACCTTGAGTGGATATCTCGATCTTCACATGCAGCTGTCAATTAATGCTTAATTGTGTAGGTACACACATACAAACCAACATCATGGACTATTTATTGTTTTTATACAGTGGTCCCCCTCTAATAAGGCCATTGTAAATGAAACCAAAAAGTTGCCACCTTAGATGGGTGGCCTCTCTTGAAACAATACAAGGGACTTACCACTTTTGTGGCATGGAGAAGTGGCCTTTGTAGAGGGGGTGACCCCTCTTGAGGGGTCCTCATTAGAAGTGGGGACCACTGTACATCTCAGTGCTTCTGGACCAATGGGAGGAGCAGGAAAAACTGTCATTCCCTAGCTAGGGCTAATTTTGACAGATCCTCTCACAGGTGGCGCCATCAGTGACATATCGTCATGTCATCCTTTAATGAAGCAGTGTTAAGTCTGTGGCTGAGATTGGTGGCTATTGTACAATTGACCTGTGAAAACCGACAGCTTCACTGAGGCAACCCATAAAGAGCTGACCTGAACTAATAATGAAAGCATGGAACAGTCACATGCCTTGACAATGAAGTCCTTGAACTATCACTTTAGAACAACTAGGGCCTGTATATGATAAATGATACAGAAATGCTTATGGTTAAGGATTACATTTTCGCTTTGAACAGTGACAGCATGCAGTCATTTGCCTTGTCAAGGGGAGGTTTTACATCAGCTCTACCAGTGTCTACACAGCAACAGGGACTTGTATTATAATATCCAAATATACAACTATGTTACTGTAAAGTATTGTAAGAAATGCTTAGAAACAAGTTGCATTTAACCATCTCCCATCACTGCAATAAAGAGCTTGTTAACATCTTTCAATGACAAGGTTTTCAACGAGTCAACAGCTTTCCTCAGCATGCTGTGTATACAATGCACCCAAAGCTTGCAGAGGAAAGCTGTTGACCCAGACCATTATATTCTCTGCAACTACAGGTATGCTGGTTCTTGAATGAAAGTTGTTTTTACAAGGAATATGAATCGAGCATAGAGCAGTTCCTCGTAAGTAGTTCTACTTCAGTTGCAGTTGGCATGGAAGGAATTAACTCATTCCATACCAGTCCCTGATATTTCCCTATATTTACCAAGATTTAAGACGACAATTGAATATTTAAATTTGTCATGAAAAGAGCTTTCGGTCAAGTACCAACATGCCTATAGTCTTATGTCAGTGGTTCTGGCACTGCCTGTCAAGTCATGCTGCAGCTGCCGCTGCCGCAAGGGCAGCTGCAGCATGACTTGCCAGGCAGTGCCAGAACCACTGACCACGGCCTGTGACCATAGTATGGAATGAGTTAAGGCAATATACTTTACACCCTGAGTGAAAAATGAATTTGGTTTTGGAAGAATGAGGTAATAAGTCCTGGTATATGGAAAGACAGATCCTCACAATTGAATACTGTTCAAACTTAGCATGCTGGGCAATAAGCTGCATTGACATACCAATCCTGATAGCTACATGTAACTGTGGGGAACCACAGTTAATGGTCAACTTCCTGTGAAGGTATCTTGATTTTAATAGGGAATTTTTGGTCAAATAAAGAGTACAATGATTTGTATCTTGAGATTTAAAGTACATCAGTGATTTTTCATGAAGTGATCATGATTCTGCGTGTGGGTGATAAGGAATACCGGAATGAAGACTTGTCTTCTGGAACAACATTAATTTTTGGATTCAGCATATTGGTTATAAGGAATACCAAAACAAAAACATGTCTTCTGGAACCGCATACATTTTTGGAATTATCCAGGACTGCAGAAAACTTTTTTTTTTTTTTTGAAGTTCCATGAATGTTTTTGTTGTTTTTTTTTTTTTCAAAATCACATGAGCAGCTTAGGATTCAATTGTATTTTTAAGGGCCCTGTATATCTGAAATATTTTTCTATTTTATGACCATTTCTTCATGTCAATACAGAAATTAAGCAGACACAACATATGCTGAAGGGATCAGTGTAAACCATTTTACCTATTTCTGACACATCACCATTTCAGATGTTGGTGCTTAGATACCAATGACAGTAATTTTGAAGCATATACAATGTACACTGCACATATATAACATGCAGCACGGGGGAATTTATTCCAATTATTTTTGGTATTTTGTTTTTAAACCTACCACACATTAAGTAATATGATTAAGTCAAGATCAAGGTTGTGTATGAAATTAAATGATTGATGTATCAATAGCCCATGCAGGTTAGGATGAGCTATTTTACTTCAGCCCATGATACTCAATTTCCAAGGAAAAGGTATATTGCATGCTGCAAGTAACAAGGTTTCTTCAATGATTAACTCATTCCATACCAGTCCCTGATTTTTCCATATATGTACCTAGATTTAAGACGACAATTGTATATTTAAATTCTTCATAAAAAGAGCTTTCGTTCAAGTACGTACCAACATGCATATAGTCTTGAGCAGTGGTTCTGGCACTGCCTGGCAAGTCATGCTGCAGCTGCCCTTGCGGCATCTGCAGCATGACTTGCCAGGCAGTGCCAGAACCACTGACCAAGGCCTTTGACCAAAGTATGGAATGAGTTAAAAACAAAATAGTCTATTTTTCCCTCTTGGCCCAATAATCTGATGGGGTGTGATTGCCATATCATCTCTCTGTGTCCATGTGCACCCCATAAAAACACTCTATACACATGTACATGCTCCCCAACTTGAGGTATAACCATCAAACTTTTATGTTTGAAGCATCTCAACACCTTGGATGAGTCTGCTCCCAGGTGACCTAGGCTTATGTTCAGCTTACAGGGCCAACCATCAAATTGTCCTCAGATCACAGATGTGCACATAATGCTATCTGATACTGGGTGATGGGGTCTTAAGGTCATTCTGACTCTCGCATTTATGGGCATGTGGCTGGAGTAGGTATGTACTTGCCTGCTGAACAGAGACTTCTATTTATTCTCTATGCCACAAGTGTGAAAGAACAGGAGTCTGCTTTAATTGGGAGGCCATAATTAGGAAGTGGTATATTTTCAGGATTTTTTATGCATATTAATGTTATCATAAAGTAGCTTGATCAGTTGTTTGGGTGAAAAGTTTATTGTAAATAGTTGTTTTAAGTGTCCAAGTTAAATGTACACATAGTTAAGCATTTAGCCTGTTGGAAAATGCACGTTTTGCATTTCAAAGAATCCTGGCCCTCTAGAAAGTGCAGGGACCCGTATAGATATTAGAGAAGAGCCCAGGAATCTGGATCAGTACAGACAGGGCCTGGGAACCTGTATCACTATACACAAGACGTGCATCCTTCCATCTGTATTGAAAGTAGCAAAATCAGATCATTGTAAAAGTTCCAAGTAAAGTCTTGATTAAAACTCTGCTTGTTATGATGAGTGATTATTAGTGTTTTCTGCTACAATTGGCACATTCTAGACAAAGCTGATTGGTTGGTTGGTAGTTTTTGCATAGTTTTGGACAATGCAAAAACCTTGAACTTCCAGAAAAGGTATGCTGGTACTTGAATGAAAGTTTCTTTTATCAGGAATTTTAACAAGGAATTCACATTTATTTGCAAACCTTATATTCATCTTATTTTCTTGCCAGGGTGATCTGAGTAAAAAAAAAAAAAATTTCCTCTCTGTGTATTAGTACAAACATTTCCTCTCTGTGTATTAGTACAAACATTTAAGATGCAGGAAATATTGAATAGAATTGTGGTAAGACAGTCAACATGGTTCCTAGAACTCTCACCTCTGGCATGTCAAAGAATGCCAAAAAGTGGGACCGGCACTAAATAGAATAAATATGTTGAATGTGCATGTGTGGAAAAGTCTGTTATTCATGTTTGGGCAAAATCAGCATATCCAAAAAATGGGGGGAAAAAAACTTAATATAGGCTATGACAAAATTTCTTTCTTCGTGTCTTGGTACACTGTCAGTTGGCTTATATTTGTTGGTATTTTTATTTCCATATTTTGACACTTAAATCGAAATGGATAAATATCACAAAAGTCTGGGACATTGAGTTTTCATTTTATATCGTTCTCAAAATATGAGATTTTTGAAAGGTGTAAGCATTTAAATATGTAGAGTTCTCTTTGCCAGAATGTGTTTAAGAACTCCATGTATTTTGAGAAGAATGCAAATGTAAGACTTCACAAATTGTCAGCTTCTGAAAAAAACATATTGATACAATGGAATATAAATCAAATTACTATACGTGTATGTAAACCCAACAGTTGAGGACTTCTATCTTTCCAAAATATGGTATTTTGTATTATTATGTCATTTATTTTCAAATAAAAGGAAAATAATCATGAAATGTGTAAGATGAAAAAAAAAATGTAGTTTGCAAGAAACTTAATAGGAAAAATATACTATTAAGATATTTGCTTTGTCTGAAGAGTGTAGAGCATTTCCAAAAACAAAAATGAATGTATTTCATGGCAATCATGTGAACCTCATGAGTAGGTTCCCAAGAAATTTTCTTCAAAAATTTTCTTTGACATAACAATGCAGTAACTGTGTTCTCACATAAAATGCTGTTCATTACACGAGAAGATTATAATGATGAAAACAGCTGTGGAAACTAGTCAAATGTTGGCAGTTTAACAGTACAAGTCACTGTGATCATATTCTGATAGTATCATCCAGAACAATGAGAGTGTTGACTAGCCTGCCAAAATTATCCAAGATAAAATGCAATGACATTGCACTGTTTCATAAGCATCGTAATGTGTAGACAAGACATTGATGTATAATTTCATCATACATGCAGTTGTGGTCAACCATGCATGGTATGATGTTGAAGTTTTTGTGCACCTATTTTGTTTCATATATGCCCCACTGGGTCGCAGCACCTTCTATGTACAGCAACCTTATAAATTAAAATCAGTATTTTACAAAACCTGAATTTTGGAGGGAGTGTTGTGTGTTCATTCTTCAACATTAATGAATGGGAGATTTGCTTCAGTAATATGTTGGCTAGTTAATATATTAGGTATACCATCATTTGCATTACACAATATGTGACTGATGAACCAAGTGGCATATTTAATTTTTGCAGGCTTGTATTAAATGCATAATTAAAAGACTTTAATATTTCGGAACATATCAACAAACTCTTATAATATACCAGACAAGGAAAACAAAATGACGATCAACACAAGAATGCACTTTCAAAATTAGGTGCCTTTAATACTTTTATTTCCAGGGTTATTTATATTAATGTATTGAACAGCTGTATCATCAAGTCCAAGCCAATTTATAGTGTGTGCCTCTGAGTACAACCAGCTACTTTTGGGCCTTTCTACTTCAAGAATTCAGGTGCATGTCAAGAAAATATGACTGCTCATAGTGATTTTCCAAAATGTACGGACAATGAAACTTGCAACAATTTCCACTTCATTCAGATGGACTTCTGTGCACTGTGGATTACCAACTGAGTTTTGCACAGAGCAGTTGCTTAACCAGTAGTAGAGGAACGACACCATGACATCATAATAAACCTGCATTAATCTTAACATGCACACCTTTTTGACATCACCAGGTGGATATTTCGTGATCTTTTCCATGATGGCAAACTGTAGCATTGCCATATGCATCTAGTGTGGAATTGGCATGGCTCCTCTAAATTCAATTTAATAATGGTAAAGACCCAATTTGAGATCGAATTTCTATGGGCTTGTAAAGGCATAGTATACTCTACCTTGGCAACATTAAGTATTTCTCCAGGGAAGACACAGCCTCCTAATTAAAATAGCATTGAAAGTCTCTGCATCCCTCATTTTTTCATTAGCCAATGACAATGCTCCTTTTTTGTTACCCTGACAACCAGCCACACTAGCCTTCACAGACTAGCAATATGGTTAATTGTGGGGAAAGGCAACTGGACATTCTGCCTGACACAATCTTAATTTTTAATATTTTCTTTTTGATTTTTCTTGTGGAACCACATGATGGACACTTAGGTATTTAGGATACCGGTACATAGAGCATATCCTGTGCCCAATTCAGTATCCTTGCCTGCATGGTTCCCCCTTAAGCGCGTATATTCCCTGGACCCTTCAGGTCTTTGGAGGATACAGGCTCTAGGGGGATCCATACAGGGAAGGATACTTACTTGGGCATGGCATAACTTCTAATTATCCCAAGTTTGTACCAGTAAATGACCCTAATACAGAGCCAGTATCCAACTATCATTTCCTTTGAGCTGTGTTCACATAAGTCTACCTCCACAATGCAATGCTTCAGAGCATGAGCAGTGCAACATGGCAACCTAGTTCAGGGGAACAACAAACCTAAAATAACAAAGGAATATAAATAGCCAAATAATTAATGTCTGCAGGAAAGTCATCAAATTTTGTGTGTACAAAACATTCACACAGACAATAATTTTCACATCTGAGTTTTATCAGAATTCATTGACCAAAAAGTGTAATTTAAAGAACGTATTTAGGCAGCCTCAGGGAATATTTGCCCATGGAAAGAACAGCTGTTCCCCTGACCTAGTTTGGCAAATGTGTTGCCTCAGACTTCCCGTACCAAAATCCAGCATGGGCTGAATCTCTGCATAAACCCTGCTAAGATTCAAGTGGATGCTGAATGTAGGCTGGATCTAGGCCTAATGTCCGCTGAACCAAAGTCAAAGTAAGCTTTATTTCATGTCGGTCGTTTTTTACAATAAACATTAGCTCTGAAGAGCTAGTTTCCGACGTGAGTATAAGTTGTAAAATACATAGGTGACTAAAAACAAGTGATTATATACATACAATAAATATAGAATGAGGTTAAAATATATTTTTCATGGTGATCAATAATCTGTACTAATAATAATATGTGTAAAACACTAGTCAGCAACTTTGGCACAGATAAGTGTCTGTGACAGGCACTTCAGAGGCATCTATCTGCATGACATGCAGTTGCAGGTGTCACCATTCCAGTTGCTGACTAGTTTTTTAAATTTATTAAAGCTGGAGGCATTTCTAAAATAATCTGGTAGTTCATTCCACAATTTGGCTGCACCATACCGGAAAGATTTCAAACCCTACTTGGTTGTTCTAACCCTTGGTACAGTGGCAGTGTTGGTGTATCTAAAAGAGTATTTTGAGTCTTTTACCATCAGCAGGTCATATAAATATGAAGGGCCTTGTTTATTAAGAATTTTGTATGCCTCAATTGCCATGGTCTTAATCCTTCTAATGCGTAAGGATGGGAATTTTGATTTTTCCAAAAGGTCTTCATATGGAGAATTTTGATCATCAAAGATGAATCTGAGAGCTCGCTCCTGAATGCGTTCCATTTTCTTTGTACTGCCCTCACCACAAAAGTGCCAAACTGGGGGGCAGTATCCAAAATTTGAAAGAGTGGTAAATGAGAAGTTTTCAACTTTTGTAGAGGTAATGGCCGATTCTTTTCAATATATTTATCTGTCTGGATGCCTTCTTACACATTTCGGCAATATGTTTTTCGAAACTAAGTCGAAAATCAATTGTGACGCCTAGCAGTTTTACTTCGTTCTGACAATGAATATCAAATTTGTCCAAATGAAAGGTGAGGTCTTTGCCTTTAGCCTTGTTACCAAAAAGAATTCCTTGCAACTTTTCAGGATTGGATCTCATCATATCATCTCAAACCATTTGATAAGGTGAATACAGCCTGCATGCAAAGTTGATTTCAGGGTTGGTAGTGATTCATGGGAGAAAGACAGAGTATTGTCGTCAGCATAATTGTACAATATTCCCTCTTGAACAAAGAAAAAGATATCATTCACGAAGATGTTAAAAAGAAAAGGTTCCAAAATGGAACCCTGAGGGACATCTTTCATAATATTTTGCCACAAGCTAGTGACACTACCGATCTTTACATACTGCTTTCACTCAGGTAACTCCTCATAAGATCTAAATCAGTGGCATCCAACCCATATGCCTCAAGTTTAGCTATAAGACGATCATGGGGAAGACTGTCGAAGGCCTTGAATAGGTCCATTAACAAGGCGGCCACATATTTGTTTTCGTCCAAGGCTTTCTTCCAGTCCTCCATGGCTCTGAGTAGTGCTGTCTAACACCCATAACCCTGTCTAGAAGCAGATAAAAACGGGTGAAGCATGTCAGAGAAATAATCATACAGTTGGTCATTTATGGTGCGTTCAAAAAGTTTTGAAATTACTGTCAATACACTGACAGGTCTATAGTTTTTCGTGTCCATTGGGTCATCCTTTTTTAAAATAGGAGTGACCTGAGCTTCTTTAAGTCAGTCAGGGAAGGTACCAGATGTCAGAGTTTTATTTACAAGGTTAGTTATTGCTATTACTAAAGCTGGTTTGACTAATTTTAATAGCTTTGCAGATATACCATCTGTCCCTGTTTCCTTTTGAAGGTTCAAACTGTTAATTTGTTTGGATATAAACACTTCGTCAACTGTCTTAAATTCAAACTGATTTTGGACATGTATTTTGGATTTGATTTTTTCCATACTAGGATGTGAGGAAGAATTGAAAAAGTGGTCAGTGGCAATTCCACTTGTGACCTTGATATAATAGTCATTGAATACTTCACTCACTTCCTCTGGATTGGTAATAAAAGAATTTCCAGGTGACAAAATGATATTGTTATCAGTTTTTTTCCCTGTTTGGAAAGAAAAGGCTTGATGGTGGGCCAGAAGTCCTTAGAGTTTGGACCACCAGCACACCTCTCAACGAAATAATTTCGGATGGACTTTTTTCGTAGTTTGGTAACAAGATTGCGTTGTCTTCTGTAGTTTTGCCAATTTTTCTTGTTCTTGTACTTGCGAAATTTGTTGAGGAGCATACGCTTTCTATAGATGGCCTTGCTGAGGGTCCTGTTCATAAAGGGTGCAGAATGCTTATGTCATTTCTGCTGCTTGATTGGGGCATGGCCATCTAGAACATCGAGCAGTATTTTCTCACTTGCCCAATATGTGTCATTGATATCATCAAAAACATGAGCAATATGAAAAGGAGTATTCTCAAGATCTTTTATGCACGCCTCCTGGTCAAAAGAACAAAAACTATGGTAGCTAAAGTTTTCTCTTTTTATATACGGGATAATCCCGCGAATTTGGAAAGATATCAAGTTATGACAGTCACTCACGCCGGTATTAAAGTTGGTAATATTGCAACATGAATTTGGTCGATTTGTTAGAACAACATCAATAAGAGTAGGTTTGGCCCCTTTAGTAAAGCAGGTGGGCTCCTCAATTTTGTTAAAAAAATAAAAAATATCACACATATCTATCAGGGGTTGAGCTATCATCGGTTTCAACATGTTATAGTTGAGATCCCCCATAACAACCAGGTTTTCATAACCTACACTCACTTTGTCCATTGTGTTGTAAAAATCATATGAAAAGTCACTGTTTGGCATAGATGGTGCCCTATAGGCACCGTATATGAGCCATTTGCTGTTGTTCAGATTTACCTCCACTGCTATTGACTCAATGTTGGAGAATTCACAGGTCACTTTCCTACAGCCTGGGATGTCTGATCTCAAGAAAGCTAAGACACCTCTGCCCCATTGTGTGCGGTCTATACATACCAGTGCATGTATATGCTACCAGAAAGTGGGCACAGTTCCATCTGTTTGCCTAGTTTAGGGTGGTATGCAAGCGGACGTCCAGCGGAATACCTAATATAGGCTGGGAGCTCAGCAGACTTCAAGAATGATTACCAGCTAGTTACCATTTATGCTGTCAGGATTGCTGTCCATAAAAAACCTACAATGCAATGAAAATTGGAGGGAAACAGACATATTGGAAAATTTGTCTTGGAATTTTGAGTGCTTCAAACTTCAGTTAAATTTCGCACTTTAAAGACTGATAAACCATATTGACCATGGCAAGCATACAAAGTACTCACGAGGAAATTTCCTGCAATGGAAATTGTCTTGACCACTCTTTCTTAGAGAGAAGTACAAACAGCATTAAGTTGTGAGTATACAGTATGCACACACTACAGGCAAATGTACAGGACTCTTGTTCAAAAGAAACAAACTATGTGACAGAGTAGTCACCTGTAAGTTATAATTTTGTATACTATTGGCATTATACCATGTCTACGGTTGTATGCAAGTAAGGTAGACATTATATCTAGAGATTTAGCATTGAATTTTTCAAAGAATTTTATTCATTCTTTCATCATGACTGAGCCACTAGTGATGACAATTATTCTGCATATGGGTCAGAACTGCTGTTCATGCATGTACGTGTGCCTAATCTCAATTAGAAGTCCCCATAATCTAGGCTGGCACCCTACCTACTTTCTGCTGGAATGTTCGCCTGGTCTCTGCTGTAACCCTGCCTAAACTCGATCAGCTGGAAATCTGCATAATTTAGGCTTAAACCCTGCCTAATTTCCGGTGTATCCCTGTTTTAAATCTCCGCTGGAAGTCTGTATAATCTAGGCTGCAACCATGCCTGATCTCCACTGAGAAAGCCGCCTAATCTAGGCTTGTATGCAGCTTTCATACAAAGTATGCTGGATGTCTGCCTAGATGCTAGCAAACAATTTTGGCAAGCACAGATTCTGCTGAATACATGCCTAATCTGGGCCTAATTTGTGCTGAAATTAGGCTTTAAAAACAGGCAGAGTTCAGGCGCTCCTTTGAAATTACACCAAAATATTTGCAGAGTTTAGGTAGTCCACTGAAACCAGGCCAAATCTGTGCTGAAATTATTGGCTTAATTCTGGTGGAACTCCACCTAATTTCCAGTGCTACAAGCATTCTGACAAGTGCCCATGTATTTCTGATTTTTCTTATATGGCCCACTGCCCAGGTCATCTATCCTTATGTGGTAAATGATACTGGCATTTTTCATACACTGAACTGGAACTATTCAATGCTGCTAATTTAATCATCTACACCTTTGTGTCGAAAACCACCATTATGCAGTTGTCCGGTCATCGTAATATTGTCAGTGTCAACAACCATGCTATTAGGTGCCTCTCAAAATAAACAACATATGATGTGCAGCATCTTGACAAATCCAGGATATCCTCAAGCCAGCCTAAGTAATGTTGCTTGGGAACTGCATCCTCCTTTGATGTCTGTCGAAAACCTGGCCATCAGGCCTTCTCAGAGTGCTCATCAACTCATGTCTGAAACACCACTGACCACTACGTTCACAATGATTCCAGAGGTCACCACTGTGACATTGGTGTCGCATGCCAATAACTTAATGTCTGGCATGTTTGCAGGAGCATATTTTAATGGCCCAGTAACAATCAATGTCAATGTGACAATTACCAAAAGGGCCTAAAATGAAACCATGGAATTGAATGAACCTTATTGACATTTACCTTACACAGAGTATGGTGCAGTCATATAATACAACCTTTTCACAACACACTGTCTATCTACATGCAAATACTATGTACTATAACCATGTGTTCTCAGCAGGTCCACAGTCTTCCATAACCACATTTCCTCATTCAGTTGTGCAATGGCACATAATGTCAATGACATTTATTCCCTTCTGTTCACTGTTTTCACCATTTGTCCGTGAAGTTGCACATTATAAAAGTTATTCTTTGAAATCCACTGGTTTGTTTCTTCTTTCCTTGATCACTAACAGGGGACCTTTATTTTCAAACTGCGGTGCCTAATCACTTTTACTAGACTTAAATTCCTCCACCCTTGGTGCTGTGTACAAGACCGATTTACCCTAACATGTTAGTATTATTGCACAAACACTGTCATGAATTGGTGCCGATTCTACATTCAAATAAATAATCACCATCTTGTAACTGGATACAGATTCATAGATGAGATTCACATATTTCCTTTGAACAATTCAGTACTACCCCTTTGGTGTCTTAACCCTTTCCCCCTTGAATTAAGACTGAGTTAACAGCTTTCCTTGGCATGTGTTGGGCCATAAGTGCCCAACCCATGCCAAGGAAAGCTGTTGACCTGGGCATGTGATATTGATAAGTCTCATGTACATTTCTCAGTCAAATTGTTTTTCATAACTATTGAAATTAGTTGAAAACACTGAAGCAGACAACATTTGACCACCAGCTGGATTTGGCGAGTTTGAGGGGGAAAGGGTTTATATATCGCTCAAACAGAACTTGCTCATCACATTTATGAACCTGTATTCAGTTGCACAATGGAGATTCCCTGCATAATAATGTAAGGAACCCAGAAGTTCACCGTATTTATCCCACGTTTTTACCACAATGACCCCAATACAAAGTTAATATCCAACTATACATGTAGTTCCTTTGAGTGTAAGCTGTATCTGAACTTTACATTGTTGCTGTTTGTTGCATGGCACATGACCCAGGTCATCTCTCTTTATATGGCAAATGACACTAAAATTTGCCATATTCTGAACCAGAACTATTTAATACTGTTAATTTTTTGTCTTCACATGTGTGTAGAAAACTACCATTATGCAGTTGAACAGTCATTGTAATATTGCACAACTATGCTATTGCGTGCCTCTTGCAACAACGTATGATGTGCAACATCTTGACAAATCCTGGATGTCCTCAAGTCCACTGAAGTGATGTTGCTTGGGAACTGTGGCCTGTTTTGATGTCTGCAAAATACATTGCGATCTGGACTTCTCAGAGTTGTCCTCAACTCTCACCTTAGACACCACTTACCCCTACGTCCATAGTAATTCCACAGGTCAACATTGTGACATCGATGTTCAGTACCAATAACTTTTCGTTAATTTATCTGGCATGTATGCAGGAGCATGTTTTTGCAGCACAAATTCTTTGGCCAGGCTTGAAATCAAATGCTAAGAAACTTAAAGGCTACCTTTACAGGGTCAAAAATCATAAACCGGCTTCTTTAAGGATTCAAACATTTTTTACCTTTCTTAAGGTACTAAAGCTTTAAAGCAATCTTTAAGGAGCCCAAAAGCTTTAAGGCTGTCCAAGTGAAGACTGAGTGGAGTCTTCAACATATTGCACCTTTAAGTATGCTGACTTCCTTTGCAACACATTCCTGGCCTATGATACACGAATCCCTCCACAAGATCCCACTTAAAGTACCTATGATATTGTTTTTATGATTCCCACAAGAGGGTACTTTAAGAATAACCTTATTATCATAGAGAGTTAAAGCGTGCATCACTACCCCAGTCGAGCGTTATTTAAATTCATAATTCATTTATTCCATGTGTAAAAAGTACATATACAGCCATAAGACCATTCAAAATATAAAGACATATATACATATAAATCAAGATAAAGGTAAAACTTGGTTACCACCCAAAATAGAAATGATCATAGTAGTTTTTAAAGCAATTAATACTTGGTGCTTTGGCCATGTATTCAGGTAGGCTATTTCGAGAAATATTCAAAGACAAAATATCCTATTACTAAAACGAGATATTTGGAGTAATATCAGTATTAATAAGTACATTTACCTCTCAACCACCATTTGCCTAGACCTCTGTGTCTGTGTCAAACACCAATAAATCAAGTTGAATTTGACACACTTGATCTGAAAACCTGACAGTCCAGTGGCACCATCTCTTGGTCTTTGTGGAACTGATGGTGATTCCTGGTGCGCATGCTCCTTCCACTTTTGAAGATCGGTTAGTTGACATCAGCTGTAGGAGGAAGTGGGGTTGATCAGGTGGGCTTCTCTGGTGGTCAAGGGGTAAGTGTGATGTGGTTCAATATCGATGTATCAATACATTTACATTTTACTTTTCTTCAGAAAAATATATATACTTCGAATAATTACTGGATTACACTACCTTTTGTAGTTATAATCACAATAATTATGAAGAAAGTCTCTCAAAGAGATCTGTATCTTGAAAGTATCAATGCTATTGTTAGGAATTATTGTCAATGCATCCTGTATGAATGAAGTACAGACTGAAATGTGACAAATATTAACATTATTTTAATTACTTTCTGTATTTGATTGCCCCTTTTATCTTGTATATAAACCAAAAAAATCCTTAATTCCCAAATAAAGTGTTCTACCTTGGTATATGTGTGCGTGTTTGTGCATTAGGATTCACACCATAATAACTTTACCTGTGCATTTCATTTTTCAACTTTGTTGTTAGTGTATAAAAAGGTAAGACCTATATCTAATTTATAAGATCAATAGTATGTTGCATTATGATGATTTTCTCAAGTGTACAATTGAAACAAAACTACATAAAATCCTTCACTTGATATAGTTTGTAATTTTTTTGGTGCCGGTGTTACTGGATTAGGCATCTGGTTTTCTTTGTCCCTGTGATAATTTTGCCTTCATTTTGAATTACACTATACTCATGGTCAAGTCAGACAGGCGATATTAGACATTTCTTTGTTTTAAGTCGTTGAATATTGTCATTTCAGTGTATTATTCATTCAAATAGAACCAGGGTCAGTCAATAATGTCAGGAAGTTGTGGGCTTGCTACCAATTAAAATATATAGCTGACCAATTTGACAACTGCATAAATTGTCAGATGGACTCTAAAGAAACTTTGAGAAATGGTAGGCAGGCATCCATAAAACAGTAATTGAAGCACTAGAACTGAGACAAGATGATGTGTATGAACGTTTAAAATAAAACCTGGACAGTTTGTCAGAGGGTGGTGTCCATTGTCACTACAAATGCCAATCAATATGGACCGGTAAACAAAACAGCACTATATTCAGATAAATAAGGCTGCATCATCCCCAACAGAAGTGTCAGATACTGGCCAGTTGAACACTAGATTCCTCCAGGGTGATCAGATTCCAGACAGTCCATACTGATTGAACTGCAAGTCAAAATCCAAGGGCCATCTACTCCCATCCCAAATCAGTGACTAAAATACATTGGAAATGTTCAAAACAAGTTGATTCTGTGTACTGGTTTGGCTGACATTGGTGCAAAGTGGGTGTAAAATGTCTGGTTGAGGGTAAAAAGTTTATCATTGGTGGTGGATTCAAGTATGGTCAGAGGTCACTGCTAGTCATGAAAGGAGCCAGTGAAGACCTACTTCCTCGTTTATCAAATAATGAAGAGGCAGACACAAGAATGTGGTTGCATGTTCAACATGCCTCTCATGACCAGAAACGAATTTTTATTTAATCTCCTGACATAGATGTGGCTGTCCTTTGTACTGCAAACTTCAAGAATCTGCAATGTGGTGAGCTGTGATGTCAGAGAGGAGCAAAGGACAAAGTGAGGTACATAGCTATCCACAGTCTGGCAATGGAGCTAGGAGCTGAAAAACCCATGTGCGAGTGGAAGAACAATGGCTAAATTGGCCTGTTAATAGCTGAGTACACAAGTCACGTCCCAATGGGTTTGCCTGATGTCCTGCAAGGATGTGGGTATTTTACAAAGAAATACACTAGGAATATGTACATTTTCCCTAAAAACTGCCCACAGAAACCAGGGATACACTTTGTATGAAAAATTGCTCAAAAGAAAGTTTTTCAGGCACACATAGTGCTTTACATACTTTATGAAATGGCCAGACAATGGTGGAATACATACTTTATTCAAATGTATCAAAGTTTGCAGGACTTTCTATTGTTCTTAATGTTCACTCATGCATTTCACGCACATACACTATTGTGCAATACTTCACCTGGCCTTCATGTAATCACTCGGTGTGATTCTACTGGCGCTGTCTACACCCTGCCTGAAAATGTTATATAGGGTCTGTTCTACCATTCTATGAAGTCAAACCTTTTCAGTATGAAGCGTTAAACGAAATCAATTTTGTCATGGCCTTGCTGCTGTAGATGGTTGGTCATCTCTTTTTTCTTTTGGTCCAACTTGTCTTAAGGGGCTGTGATCCATGAGCGGACCTACCACTCTGCCTCATTGTCTTAGTGTGTGGAAGTATTGGTAGTACGACAAACAATGCCCACATGTTACACAGATAAGGCAACTGCTATGTATATGATGATGAAGGTGTTACTTTTGTATAGGTTGGGCAACTGCTCTGTTCCCCATATTACACAAGTATCCATCCTTTAAAAAAATGAAAATTTCAACGTTTCACAGTGTGTTAATTTAATGTTAAGCTTTGGTTCCCTTCTAGGAAGTCATGTTTCCATGGCATGCAGTTTAATAATTTAAACTGGCAAGGTTGCAAAAGGAACTGGTTGTAGTCAGTCATGCAAGTCATACAGTGGTCTGGTTTAGCTGATATAATTGGTCAGTGTGTTTATTTCAACATATAACCCCAGAAAATGTTTAAAGGCATCTTATTTTGAAAGTATTACCATACATCAATTTTATGTTTGGCTGACACACAGCAAATGCTCATCAAGTCTCCCTCCTATCATTGTGGCAGATTAAACAGAAATGACTCCATAATTCAGGTTTTGCACAATGCTAGTTTTAATAATGAGGTTTCTGTGCAGGGAAGGTGCTGCCACCCATGGGGCATTTCTGAAACAAAAGAGATAAACAATAACTTTTAGACACACCACCATACATGTTGTCTATATTTGCATATATGATGCAACCAAATATCCACATCAGCTTCTACTACACATAATGAACCATAGGAAACAGTAAATAGTGTTTTATGTTCAATAATTTTGACAAACCAGTCAAGACGGTTCTTAAGCTTACTCTTGAGACAGCCAGAATGTGAGCCACAGTGACCTTTTCCATAGAACTAATTTGACTCCTTTGTCTCTTTCTATCTTTAGCACAAGTGATAAAATATAGGTTTTAAGTGGTTAGCTGTATATGTTTTGGAAAACCGAAAGTCTGTAGTTAATGAATATATTTCAAAGGGTAAGGGGACTGGTTTAAAACCACCTGTTGCCCTTTATGGCGACATCCTGTCTCAAGTCAGGAGTGAAATTTGTTTCTTCACATTGCTTTTACAAGTTAACTGTTGATATTTTGGAAACTCTTGAATCCCTTTGCTGTCATTATTTGATTGAAATTTATGAATATGGGTAATGTCTTTTGAACTTTTATGTGTGGTAAGTGATTCAACTTCCAGTATATAGATACCTGTTTCTTAATGCTGATGATTCCTAAAGTATCTGTAACACACAGATTTGTTAAAAGTAAAAAGATGAATCAACTGGCAATTTTCAAATTATCAATATATATATATATATATATATATATATATATATATATATATATATATATATATATATATATATATATATATATATATAGTCCTCCTTTTCCAACAGTCAATCCCATCCCAGACCATTAGATGAAAGGACTCTTACATTGTCTTTTTCTTCAACAATATTATATGGGTCTGTAATTTCTATTTCATTTTTTAACTAATTTAATGGATCATATTTTTATAATTACGCTTCTCCATGCCAAACAAACATTATGTATTTATTCTCACATGTTTTACTCCATTTTGCTTAAAACACTTGGTCTGTTTCTTATATCCAAAGGCCTATTTTCTTCTGTTTCATTCATATCTATTAAACAAGCCTGCAAGTTCTTTCCGTATCTTCCGTTCCTTCATTCCACCAACATGAGTGTCCACATCGCATTTCCGAAAGTCATGCCGTAATTTTAAAGTTTTACTGGGATGCAAGTGATGCATTGACCTGCCAAGTAGGAGAGACGTATTTTTACAATAAGAGAATAAGAATATTTACTGCCTAAACATAATCGATGTCGCTCCATGAAAATCCTTTACGTTTCCATAGAGCAAGAAACTCTTTGTTCGTTCTATCTATCTATCTATCTATCTATCTATCTATCTATCTATCTATCTATCTATCTGTCTGTCTGTCTGTCTGTCTGTCTGTCTGTCTGTCTGTCTGTCTGTCTGTTATCCGTTTGTGCACAGAGCCTTTTTCGTATTTCTTCAAAAGAAAAAGAAGTAGCTGGTCTTGAAAGTTGTTAACCTGTCAAAGTTAGGATTCCAACATATAATGGTGAGTGAAAAAAATATCTGATTGAAAACTGTCTGTTTTCCAAGTGGACGTAGATAATCAACATATAGAATCGCTAATTTTATTTGAATCGTGTTGTTTATCCTCCTAATATATGTCAATGATCCTAACGGTTTTAATCATAATTATGTTTTGTATCAGTAGTCTTGCGAAGTAATCAGATGCGAGTTGGCGTGTTTTATATTGGACACCATATAAACTGTACTCTCTCACGAAAAACATATACTTTGTGGGAAAGCAGTCACTGGAGTTGGCCACATTGTTGTCAGATGCGAGTTGGCGTGTTTTATATTGAACACCATATAAACTGTACTCTCTCACGTAAAACATATACTATGTGGGCAAGCAGTCTCTGGAGTTGGCCACATTGTTGTCAGATGCGAGTTGGCGTGTTTTATATTGAACACCATATAAACTGTACTCTCTCACGTAAAACATATACTATGTGGGCAAGCAGTCTCTGGAGTTGGCCACATTGTTGTCAGATGCGAGTTGGCGTGTTTTATATTGAACACCATATTTACTGTGCTCTCTCACAGAAAAACATATACTACGTGGGCAAGCAGTCTCTGGAGTTGGCCACATTCTTGTCTGCTATTATTTGTATGCAAGATATTTCTTAAAGTTGGGAGTTGCTAGCATCAAGTCGATTTAAACTACTGCTTTCCTAGCATTGCTAAAAACATATTTTTCATGAGAGTCATTTAGTCTACATTATCAATATGACATCTCATCCTCTTTAGATGTTCAATGAATAATGTATTACTTGATCGCTATTCAAGTCTTGTTGTTGTGTCTGGTGACGTTCTTGTTGATAGACTTGCCAAGATTTTGGATGGTTTCAGACTTGGACTAATTTTCGACTGTGATATTGACAAGTAATGGTCACACTACTATTTAGAAAGCTCATTTGGCTCTTTTGTGCTTTGGGCATTGATCTCCGACTTAGAAGGTATATTTGAGGTGTATATTTTTCTTTGCAATGCCGGTAGTACTTACAGAAAAAGGCTCTGGGCTGCCATCTTTAAAGGACACTGGGTAAAACTTGTTTCAGGTAGCGGGACAAGTTAATCTTGTGGATGGTTGTGTTACACGAAAACTCAATCCAAATTTTTTTTTTTATAATTTACAATTAAAGAATACCATGTATTTAGTCCAGGTCAAATGGATATGCATTTTAATTTGCAAATCAAGAAATGTTATTTACTTACTGTCATGTCAAAAGTGAGGACTTCAGTATATTGGAGAAACTCGTAGAGAATTCAATCTCAAAATTTCTGGCCACTGAACTACAGTTTAGAGAAAGAAAAGAAGGAATAAAAGGTAGACATTTTCCAAAATCAGGAAGTAAATTATTTCAAAGCGCAAATTTTTGAAAATATCATGCCAATCTCAAGAGAGACAGAAACAGAGTTAAGAAATCATAGACAAGATTGTGAGTTATTTTGGCACAAAGAATTGACTACTGTTTGGCCTTTTGGGCTTAATAATCGTGTAAAAGAGGTAGGGATTGTCTCTAAAAAATGTTTTAAGATTTGTAGCTTATCACAATTAATTAATACTCAGGCCAGGCAAGGATGTGCACATGGACATCATAAAAATTTCATCAAGTCTCACCATCTTATTACACCAAATGATGCACTAGGTAAACTAATTTCAAACGGGCCTTAATAAGGCGAGCAACAGCAAATTGCTTGGGGAAAAGACAAGAAAATGTTATGGAAGCTGTTGACGAATATGCTTAAATGGGCAAAAAGGGTAATTAGTTCAGAAAAACATTGCCCATACTCATCAAAAGCAACTAACAATGACAGCAAGACATTCAAGAGTTATTAAAACATCACCATTTGCCTTCCAATACCTATGAAAAGAAAGAAATTTCACTCCTGAATTGAGACAGTCTTTCTTACCTTTTTGAAATTTTCTTCATTAACTTCAGAATTTAGTGTTTCCAAATATAGGCCTAACCACTTGAAACCAATATTTCATCACTTGTGCCAAAGCTAAATAGAGATATGGTAGGCCTGGAACTTTTTTGTTGTTGTTCGCCTGATTTGTCAGTCAGCTGCGTTTACAGCATAAGAAGAAAGTAATTTCGTTGTGTTTACATTTTTAGGTAATGCGAAAACTGTAAAAGTCCAATTATATGCTGTACATTAAATTCATTCGACAAATCAACCTTTTCTTAACACCAATCACACATATTTTGGATACTTACTCTTCAAAATATCAAATTGGGACTAGCCACATGGACTTTACTGCTATTTTGAAAACTGTTGATTCCACACCCAATGGTTTGTAAATGAAAATAGCAATGGGAGGATCTTGGGGGTGGGAGGATTATAATATATGAAGCACAAAGGATATATTTTGCAAACATTTCAGAGCATTAATATGCTGTGGCCGTGATTCTCTTCGATAGCCAAATCAAATGCATCTTTATCCAACTTTCCCACAGTGCATTGCGGCATGTTCAAAGTGGTGCTCATTAAAACGTCCATGATTTGCCATGGTATTGTGTCGCATGTGGATTTGTAACTAACGATGATAACTGCTTCAGACACGACCGATCCGACAGAATAAACCTTGGAAAGTAAGTCTTGTTTTTTGAAAGAACTTCAACGACCGTTTGCCCTGGTAACTTAGCCAACGGACACCTGCAACCTAGTGAAGTATTATGATAATGATCACTGAACAACTGTGGCTATGCAGCCATGCTGGGGCAATCCAATTCAAAAATCAAAATGCAACAGTACACGCTTACTGAGTACGGGCTCATGTGGACGTTGAACCCAACGAGCTGGCAGACCAGGCAGCCAAGAGAGCTGCTGAGTCTGCACATAATATGAGACTGTCGTACACTCTTAACTTTTCAAGCAACAAGGAAATCTGTGAAAAACGCCATCCCAAAAAAGTAACAGAAAGATTGGAATAGACAAAGACACAACTTTTCTGTGCACTGCTACCTTCCCCAAGTCAAAAAAAGGAAATTTAAGTCGCACACAAACAGAAAATCAGAGGTGGAGCATCTGAGACTATTCACTGGACACACAAGGCTAAATGATCACACGTTGAAACTGGGTATTGTTGGCAGTCCCTGCTGCATCTGCGGTCCAAATAGGCAAACACCCTGTCACGTCTTAATGGATTGCCCTTCATTTGTCTTTAAAAGACAAACTTTGTCAGAGTTTAAGTACATCGAATCTGCCTATCTTTCCGATGTAACCCTTCCATGGGAGCAGAAAGCAACTTTTCCGCCTCTAACCAACCCACAGCACAAAAATGTAAACGCCAGGAATTAAATAATTAGTGCTTTTAAAGGGGTTTTCAAACAATCTGGACTCCAAATATAAATACAAACGAAAGGGCTGTGTGAACAGCCCATGCTCAGCTGACCTAGACATTCATCACACTTGTAGCTCTGTGAACTTGGGATAGGATCAAGGTCACCCATGTACTGAGTAAGCCTGACCTCTGTGGGAGAATACTAATATATGTAACATCAAGGTCCCAGTTCAAGTAGTTCTCAAGTTATAGTGATGAGTAAAATTGATGTATGTTGCACTGTGACCTCCCAAATGAGTTCAAGGTCAACCTTCATAGAGAAACATGAACATGTGCAACATCAAGGTCCTAACTCAAAATAGATCTCAAGTTATCAAGTGAACAGTAAATTTCGTATCAGTTGCCCTTCGACCTTGGGAATGAGGTCAAGCTCACTGTTATACTGTCCTAGTGTTGCCCTCAAAGAGAATCGTAACCATGTAAAACACCAAAGTCCAGCCTGAAATAGTTCTCAAGTTATCATCTGAAAAGTTAAATACACCTACGTGACTCTGTGACCTTGAGAATGGAGTCAAAGTCACCTATGTACTGTGTAGCTTCACTTGTCATGCCCTTAAGTGTTCCTGTGCAATCTTGAATAAATATAGGCCAGGCAGTTTCGGCAAAGATGTTTTAGGATTTGGGCAAAAAAAAGCAAAAAAATTTCATGAAAATCCAAAGATCACTAGAGCATGACTTGCCTCCAAAGCAGACCCAAGCTGCGTACTTTGTCTACTCCGCTGGGGTGTGCCCTTCTTTGACAAGGACAAAGTCACCTATATACTGTGTAACTTCACTTGTCATGCCCTCAAGGCCAGTGGAATTTTGAATAAATAGACCAGGTGGTTTCGGCAAAAATATTTTAAGATTTAGCCAAAAATTGAGCAAAAAATTTCATAAAAAATCCAAAGATCACCGGAGCATGACTCGTCTCCAAAGCAGACCCAAGCTGCGTATTTTGTCTACTCCGCTGGGGTGTGCCATTCTTTGACAAGGACACTGTTTTGGCGTTGGAAAGATGACTCAGTTTCTAATTGGCTGAGAGTTGCTACCAAGGTAAACGACCTTAGTACACTCGGGACAAGAGGCTGCTACTGGACTATGCGATAATGACGAACTTCCTGATTGGTGTCTCAGTCCAGGGGTCCTAGAAGTCGAAAACAGCTAACACACAAAAATGTAGTAAAGAATAGAAAACAATTGCAGCGCCACCTATTGAACAAATTAAGGCCTAGGGGTCCCCAGAAGTGTTCCTATGCCATTTCAAAGAAATCCGCCAAACGGTTTTTGAGGTTTTTAAAGATTTGTCTAAAATAAAGAGCAAAAAAAAAAAAAAAAAATCGTTAAAACATCCAAAAATCACTGGACCGTGACCATTTGAACAAACTAAGTAGAGACCCACCAAACGCAAATCTGCACCAAGTTTGAAGTGGATTTTTGATATGTCGAAAATGTAAATTGTTGATGACGGACAGGGGGATGGAAGACGGACCAAGGACCATCAGATTAGCTCAACTGACTGACAAGTCAGCTGAGCGCGTAGCAGTGAGGTCATGATATCCGACGTCAGTCATAGAATCTACACAATTACTGGACGGGGAGGATAAATGTCTATGGCTTTATTGTATCATCAACTACCAAGATGATTCATTTGTTCTTTTTTCTGTCCGCAATCTTCATTATCACTGATACATAGAGTTATCTTGCGCGGTGCGTAATAGTACAGAAAAACATGATCCACATTCATTAATTCCAAACCCAACAATGACAGCAAAGAGATTCCAGACTTGCCAAAGCATCGACATTTCTCTTCCAATACCAATGTGAAGAAACAAATTTCACTCCTGACTTGAGACAGGCAGTCACCCATGAAAGGCAACTGGTGGTTTTAAACCGGTCCTCTCAACCTTAGAAATATTCATCATTAACTGCAGACACTAGTTCTTTTCCAAAATGTATAGGCCTAACCACCCAAAACACAAGTTTCATTACTACTGCCAAAAATAAAAAGAGACCTGTTAGGCCTATCACCTGTTAGCTCTCCCGACTTGCCAGTCAGCTAATTTTACAGCAAATGTCTCATTGCGTGTTATTCTATTCACTTTAAGGCTATTTAGCCACGCAGGAGGGCATCTTTTGATAGCATCATCATGGGGCTATGTGGTTTCACAGCACTCGTTTAAAACTCGTGCTGTCTAAATCCATTCCCCATGACATGGCCATGTGGAATTCTATATCTCGTAGGTGGACGGCAAAATATTGCCTTGCTCACCGTAAATCTCTAAATATAAAGGATGATGAGGAGGAACCATCGAAAGTTGCCAACACAGGAAATTTCAAAGAGTTGCTTGAATTCAGAGCTGAAGCTTGTGATAACATTCTTAGGAAGCATCTTGACTCACATAATCATATGAATGCGACACATGCTTCAACAATGATACGAAATTAACTGATTTCAATAATAGGTGATAACATTTGACAGCAGATTATTGAGCAAGTGCAATACTCATTTTTTTTTAATGATTGCGGACGAAGTTACCCATACTGCAAATAAGGAGGGTTAAGCATAGTTTTGAGTTACATAGGTCCTGGTGAGTGCATCCTAGAGTGTGTGGTTCCTTTTTATGGAATGCAGGCACGAGATTAGCCAACAACGCATCCAGGATATGGGCCAGGACCCAAAGTACATTCACGGTCAAAGAAACGATGGTGCCAGAAATATGTCTGACCCATCAAAAGGTGATACTTCTTTGATTCAGAAAGACCACCCACAAGCCCTTGATCTTCACTGTGCTTCCAATCAACTCAACTTGTGTATTGTCACACGTGTACAGGTCCAGCATGTGTCATCGCAGAAACATCTCAGCAGACACTCCCAGTCACTTTTGCAAGAAGGCTATAACTATTACTTTCCTGGACTTTCTCATTCAGGAACTATCTTTTAGATTTAGTTCCTTTCATCAGATTGCTCTCCAGGGAATGTGTTTGGTACCAGCTGATTTCATCAAGTTGCTCTCCAGGGAATGTGTTTGGTACTAGCTGCTCTCGTTGGTGTACCTGATCCAGAGATTCACACAAAGAACCCTGAACTCTACAAGGATGCTTCACCATCACTTCTTACTGCTAATAGTGAGCTCCAGACATGTAACCGCAAGTGGAAGCTCGCAAGGAACAAGTCGAGCTTCCCAAGACGGTGGTTGATGCTCTAAACCATGCTACAACCTATCACTAGCCCTAAATCCGTATACTGCTGTCCATTTTAGCGGTTCTTCCGGTCACATCCTGTGCATGCGAATATTTGTTCAGTGCTCTGAAACGCCTTAAAACTCCCATCATAAGCACCATGGCAAACAAGAGACTGACATATCTCAGTCTTGTGCATATTCACCAAGACATCAATGTCAATGTTTAAACTATTATTGATACCTTTGCATGTATTAAGTCTAGGAAAAAATGGCTTTAATTCTTTTAAGTGTATTCATGCTGGCCATGTGTAAAACAAGAGGTCTGTGAGAGATTCCTGTACAAGTTTTATTCATAATGAAATTATGGTTAGAACGTATACTGGATTCTTAGAAAACATGAAAAATGTGCACCCCACATGGTAATAGACCTGTTCATACTGAGTTGTACCGAACGTTTCCAGAGCGTAATTAATTATGCATTCCATTGTTGGCCTGATTGTCCAAGCAGCAAGTGGCCGAGTCTGGCCCACGGCTTCATGTTGACAATGGATGCCACGGCTAACCCAAGTGATTACAGCGTGGATTGTGCTGAACAGTGCAAATCTTTTACCTAAAATGTCACATCAGTGGTGAAACGATGCATTTTTAGTTCGCTGACAGTGTGATTTTCCATGAAATCCAAGCACATCCTGTGTTTTACTTTCTGATCCTTCCACGTGCCATCTGGCCAGCTTGGTCGAGCATAAAATGCAAACAAAGCAGGGTGCACTTCCCGAAGTGAACCGAATGGACCCGAGTCCAATGAACTGGTCTATTGTAGAAGGTAACTTTATTAATTCATGTTGAAATTCTGAATTTGAGACTGAGTCAACAGCTTCTTTGGTACTTTTTGCACCCAATGCGCCAAAAGTGCACCAAGGAAAATAATTGACTGAGGCCATCATTTCTAAAGCTAGATTTAAACTGTGCATGTTGGTGCTTAAATCTTTTCATATAGACTTTGGTTGTTAGATTATCTTATTGGTATAAGTCATCGAAACTAAAGCAAACAATTACATTTTCGTCATTATCAGTGAAGAGTTCACCAATATCTGTAAAGGGATTCCTGAATCAACCAAATGGCTTTAGATGATATTGCAAAAATATATTTCTGCACAGGCTGGCCTTTGCACTTATAAATCAACATTTTTTCTGACATTTTACAGATAAAGACAAAATGTTAGCGACTCTATATAAATTTAGAATTACACAAATGTATATTTTTGATGGGGCTCATTACCAACAACAAAATAAATATAATGATAAGCTCCTCTGAAAACCAAGTGTCTTTGACTTTTTCTTCAGTGGGTTATATATTATACTATCAACTCCACCGAAAGTAAATTCATTTAGCCTATCAATATTTCAAAGAATCTTTCAGCGTAACATACTTTAACAATTTATTTCATTTTGGTGAGATCAGCATGAAGTGATTGGATGTCATTTAGTCTGCATTGTATCAGACTGTTTTATGTCCAAAAGCATGCCAATTGTAATTTGACTATAAATCTCCTTAATTTTAAGATTTCATATTGAAACCAAATTTTTAACTGAAGGTTGGAAACATAATCACATACATTATGCAACATTTTAACTGGACAGTTTTTCTGATCATAATGTACATATATGTACATTTCCCTCTTAAAATACACCAGAAGTATTATATCTGAATGTGCACTATTATATGGAAATTTTCTCAGGCCATCTTACCTAGCTCTCTATCATGGCTTCATCTGTGTATTTGCCAAGCTCAGTCCTATATACCCCAGAAATGTAATCAGGAAAAGGGGGATCAAGGGGTTCGTGACTCAGACTCCCCACTCAATGGCCTAGCTAGCAGGATGGTAAAACTTTGTGTTGGAAAATATTGCTTGACTTGGCATATTTTTTCAGCAAAATACAGCTTTCAAATATAAAAGAAGGCGTAATGTTTTTTTTTTAGAGTAAACAAAAATGTAAAATTAGTGCTCACAATTGCAGGAAATGCTATTTTTGAAGTCTCCCCCCCCCAAATTTCCCCGGGGGAGCATATCCTCAGATCCTCCTCCCCCAACAGCTTCTCGCCTGCGGCGCTAATCGTCACATAATATTCTCCACAGCTGCGAGCGGGAACCCGCTTACATAAGGGGACTGGCTATGCCCCTGAAGTGGTCAGGAGTGTATTGCCTCCTCAAGAACGACCTTAATCGGCACCATACAAACTTTTGCACCAGCTAATATCGCCTTTCGCCCCTTGGGGGTGCTCTTTGCATCCCAGAACTGTAAAAGCCGTTTCTACATGGAAGTCACTGATTAATAATATCATATAAATATAGCGTGTGCTGGTGGCACAATGTGTTTTGCCGAGTCCACAGCCAGCTTGCATGGTGCTGTGTTTGTCTTTGATTCTTTTGAGTTTCCATCGCGCTCCGCTCATAGGTGTGTGATGTGGGAATGGAACTTGCATGGTCTACGATTGGGAGGAACTGAAGCTCCCGAACTCACGTATCCCTTTATTGGTTGATAGTATTGAGTTCACAAAATAAGAATCAAAATACAGAAATCTCGCTCGTGGGCGGCTCTGGACAACTGATAACTATTTAGAGATTTGCTTTTATACGATTGCTTGAATTTTTTGAAACGTGTAACTTGCATTGTGCTGCACCTTTCTTATGAAGTTTACTCAATTGTCTGAGGTACAAGAAGTAACAAAGTTATCTAAAAACTAGTAAATGCCCCGACAAAGCGGTCACAAAAAATTGTTTCGTTTGATATTCCTTTATTGTATGTTCTGTAATAAAGTGCAATTGATGAAATCTCTACAAATGAGTGATATATCAAAAATCATATATTCAATGCACCTTAACAAACAGGCTGTCTACTTATTACAGTAATCTGTGCCAGGAGCTATCAAAACATATTTGCTTCACTTCTGCAAGCTAATTCATATCATTGAAAACAACAAGCCATCCAAACAACTCACCTTGTCTTAGGGTATACAAAATATATTGCTCAGCAGAAACCTTAAAAGAGTTAAAGAAAATATTCAAATGTTACTAGCGTTTTCGTTTATTACAATTGTTTCTGAATAAAGTATTTGACTTGAAGAATGCAATTACTGCATGCATATTAACAATTTGTTGAATAGTACCCCGAAATTATCATTTCAGGGATAACTGGACAGGACAACACTGCGACACACCATTCATATGATTGGTTTATATGCAGCATGTAATTTCCGTCCAGTTTCTGTCCAAATTCATTTGTTTCGTGGTAGTAAAACCTTCTCCATGCTCAACATAGGTACTTCCAGAACGAGGCTGATAATGAAAGACATTCCCATCGTCAGCATCAGCAAGCCACAGAAGTATATAACCTGAAATGTAAGCAATAATGTAACCACATAGGTGAACTAGAACAGGCTTAGATATCTAATGCCAACTGGCGTCGAGTTGCAAAGTCTTGTGGTATCTAGTTTCATTTAGGACAAGTAAATGGGACAGCCATACGTTTTGGGTGTTCGCACTACAAAATGCAATAAAAGGGTTACCACCATGTCATCAAAATGTACCTAGATTCAAGTGGGTAATGTTTCTACAAGATGTCACACTGTTTAGAGGACGTTAGGGAACACCAGGGAAAGTTACGCGCCGGGGAAAATCTAAATCCTCGGCAATTTGGCCAGAAGCACAGAGACAAGTAAATGGGACAGCCATACGTTTTGGGTGTTCGCACTACAAAATGCAATAAAAGGGTTACCACCATGTCATCAAAATGTAACTAGATTCAAGTGGGTAATGTTTCTACAAGATGTCACACTGTTTAGAGGACGTTAGGGAACACCAGGGAAAGTTACGCGCCGGGGAAAATCTAAATCCTCGGCAATTTGGCCAGAAGCACAGAGACAAGTAAATGGGACAGCCATACGTTTTGGGTGTTCGCACTACAAAATGCAATAAAAGGGTTACCACCATGTCATCAAAATGTACCTAGATTCAAGTGGGTAATGTTTCTACAAGATGTCACACTGTTTAGAGGACGTTAGGGAACACCAGGGAAAGTTACGCGCCGGGGAAAATCTAAATCCTCGGCAATTTGGCCAGAAGCACAGAGACAAGTAAATGGGACAGCCATACGTTTTGGGTGTTCGCACTACAAAATGCAATAAAAGGGTTACCACCATGTCATCAAAATGTACCTAGATTCAAGTGGGTAATGTTTCTACAAGATGTCACACTGTTTAGAGGACGTTAGGGAACACCAGGGAAAGTTACGCGCCGGGGAAAATCTAAATCCTCGGCAATTTGGCCAGAAGCACAGAGACAAGTAAATGGGACAGCCATACGTTTTGGGTGTTCGCACTACAAAATGCAATAAAAGGGTTACCACCATGTCATCAAAATGTACCTAGATTCAAGTGGGTAATGTTTCTACAAGATGTCACACTGTTTAGAGGACGTTAGGGAACACCAGGGAAAGTTACGCGCCGGGGAAAATCTAAATCCTCGGCAATTTGGCCAGAAGCACAGAGATAAAATAAAGAGCCTCGGTGTTTATCACAACAATGCTGAAAAGCGCCAAGGGTCAGAATGAGGGTGGAAAGTATCTAGGTGTTTCTTGGCAAGAAGAAAAAGTGGACAAATGCCGAAGTCATATAAAAATGACAGGGGAAAGTCCCGCTCGGCCGTACCTGGACGCTTCGTAGTTTTTTTTTCTTTAATATATTTTATATGTTTCCTTGTTTGTTTGGCGTCTAATATTGGTATTTGTCAGTGCTCGCTGGGATCTCGTTCATCGACAGCACCATCAATGGCCACGTGTTTCTCATATCTCCATGTTGTGGCAGGGCACGAAATCGCCAGCCAATACCCTCGTTCACACGACAAATGTTGTCAAAACTCTCTGGAAAAATCTAGTTGAACTGCAGTAGAATTATAGATGTGCCCAAAGAATGTAGAGACCATCGATGTGATACCTCAAGCCACATGTGAAACTTACAATATAACAGGTTTTATTTATAATTCTTGTTTTATGTTGACATGAAATTTAATTGAAAATAGTAACGCAGACGGCAATTTACATCTGGCCACTTTTTGGTGATTTTTTTATTGCCACAGAGTCTTAGTCACAGAGACTGGCAATGTTTCAATTGTGCACATGTACCATCTTTTTGGCCTATGTCTTACATCCCACCCTCTTCAAACTGATAGTATCATTGTGATTTCATTCAACCTCGAATGTATATTTTCATGCACATAATTTTGTGTTCACCAATACAAGTATCTGGCTGCACTTGTCATTATTACAGCATCCAAACACCCATACTCGATCAGATACGTGTGTAATCTTTGCAACCATTGGCACAATGTCTTTAAGCAGGGTTAGGGTAACAGGTTGCCAGGGCTCCACGCTTTGCTACTTTTAATTTTTCTCATGATTTACTAATATTTATGTTTTAAATTGTGGGTGCTCTAGTCACAGATAAATGTAATGCACCTGTTACAAAGTGGCAGATTCAAAACACAATCTAGAAGCGAGTTTTTCATTCGAAAAACATTATGCATCCCCTGAGCAGGTGCCCCCCCCCTATAAAAGGCCACCATTCTTCTGCAGAAAGTTTGACCTTGACCTTTGACCTCAAGGTCCCGTCTTATCAAATTAAGTCTCATCTGGGTAAATGATGACAAAGTTTGATGGACTTGAATCATACCCATCTGAAGATGTGGCAGGGAAACCACTTTCTTTTGCAAGATATTGTGACCTTGACTTATGACCTAAAGGTCATCACAATCATTTGTAAGAATTTCCCAAAATTCATGGAGTATCTGTACACAAAGTTTCAAGTGAATCTGGCTTGCAGTTTTGAAGAAGTCAAAATGTGAACTACCATTGCAGTCCCCATTGACTTACTTGTAATCAACAACAAAAATGCACCCCCCTGCACCCCCCCCCCAAAAAAACAAGCCAAAAATCATTGGAGCATGACCATTTGAACACAGTTGGTAGATACCTACCTGAGATACAACCCCACCAAGTTTGAAGTGAATCTGGCCAATTGTCTTGGAGAAGAAGTGGAAAAGGTGGTGACTACCATTGCAATCCCTATTGACTTGCATAGTAATCAACAGGAATGTGTGCAGTTTGACCTTTCAAAGTCACTCAGGTTTAACATAAACCATACAAACTGAAAGCCAATAAGTACTTTCCTATTGACAATTAATAGTAACCTTGGGCCTACGATGCACCATTAAGAAGGTATACCCCAATATGTGAAAATTACTGAGTCAGCAGAACATGCAACAAGGATTTGACCTTGACCTTTGACATCAACAGTATATACTATTAAATGGAACAAATTTCCCAGATCCATAAATTATTTGTACCAAACTAAGAGGCAACGGGTCAAATGGGAACAGAAATATAAAGAAAATAAGATATGCGGCGGCCTCGGCAGATGATGGGACTAAACACTATATGCATCCCCCCTATGGGGTCTGCATAATTATGATCACCACCATCACCATCATCATAATTATCATCATTATTATCATACTTGTAAATACTGTAACGCAAATGATAGATGCTTTTTGTGACATCATATACTTCACCTGATGGAGCGATCGATCAGAAGAAGTAAATGATGTAACAAAAAACATCTATCTGAGAGAGGGAGAGAGAGAGAGAGAGAGAGAGAGAGAGAGAGAGAGAGAGAGAGAGAGAGAGAGAGACTAGTTTTTTCGGCAGCATTTTTGCCCATGCCCCAAGTATCTGTATCACATATTTTAAATAACATCTGTGTGTGTGTGTGTGAGAGAGAGAGAGAGAGAGAGAGAGAGAGAGAGAGAGAGAGAGAGGCAGCAAGACAGAGGGAGGAAACAGAGAGAGGGGGAGCTAGTGTGTGTGTACATGACCAAAACAATTGGTGTTAAAAGCGACAATACATATATTGTTTACCAAAGTCCAATCAGAAATGACAAAGGAGTCTGGCCTTTTGTAAATTGTTAGCTGGATCAATATTGGATGTATAAGGTAGCCGACATAAGTGAGTCTGGAGAGAGGTGCCCAGCCTGACCACGACAACAGCCAGTTAATAACTCCTGTATAATATAAAACAGAATTTCAGATGCATGCACATATAAGTAACACTGTTTCTGGCTAAATACATACGTACCCAGGATGTCAAGGGCTAGCCTAACTTGGTGAAATTTTGCCAATGAGTCCAAATGGCGATTTTGCATAGGTTCAGGTACATGCATTTATATAAATATCCTTTTCCGAAGCATGTAGATATCCAGTCCCAATGCTTGTAAATATCCAGTTCCACAACATTCACATCTCTTTATCATCTTTGTGGTTCGTAGTTGCCCAAAAGATCGCTCATTGGTATTGAATGGAGAAGAATGTGATATAGCTTTAAAATTTTGCTTAGCCAAAGGTATTCCTTCTTCGCAGTTAAAATCTTAAAGGACATTCATTAAAGCAGACCACATTGACAAGGATCCTTCTCTCACTCATTCCGTTACTCCACTGGGGGGTGACAGTGGTGGGTGCTTCCGTAAAAGTTTTGGTATGGGCTTCTAGCTCGACTCTGACATGCAACACCACTTATCACCCCAAATAGTATCCCTGATGGGGATTGAAGCAAGAGGACTGTGATATACCTGTGCTCAGCTGACCTTACATGCACAGACTGAAGTGGTCCTATGAACTTCAAAATGATATGAAGGTCATCTTTGTTTCATACAATTATCAGCATCGCTAAGCTGAACATATCCTCTCGGTTTTTCAGAAATTTGACCATTTGTTAAAAATCAGAAAGGACCCTATCATGTAGTGAACAAATTTAGTGGAGATCAATTCCATTTACATCCACAATAAGTCTGAGGAGGATCCAGCTTACAGTTTGAGAGAAAAAGTAAAAATACACAAAAATTCTTTATAAAAAGCAAGGAATGATTGTAGCGCCACAGATTAAAGTCTACCGATCCCCAGACGACCTTTATGCAGTTTCAAAGCAATTGCCCTTACTAAATCACTAAGTCCTTCCAGTCTTTTACCAGTCTTTTGTCCGTCTTACAGCAGAGTGTCGTCAGGGCCATGAAAGTGCATTGCAAGCTGATCATAAGGTCTGGCAATACACTGACAACATAGTGTCAGTTGTTTTACAGTTATAAACCAGATGTATACCAGTTTGCCCTTACTGAGTTGCAGTTGCCAAAGTCACAGCAAAACAACTGACACCAAGTGGAATTTCGTTATAACCAGATGAATGTCAGTTGTCAGACTCTTAACTGACACCAAAAGGGATTTCGTTATAACCAGCTGAATGTCAGTTGTCAGACTCTTGTCAGTCATGTGTGTGTGTAGTGTCAGATACCGAAAACGGCATTGATGCAACTGCCAGTTATTTGCCAGAAATGTCAGAATATACGGCCAGTATGTTTTCAGTGTGGTGTCAAACTGTTACCAGAAACACAAACGCAATGTCAATTGTATAGCAGAATTTGTCAGTTGAATACCAGCAGTTAGTTGTGAGATACATATTTGGTACGGGTGGCTTGGCTGACTCAGACAGGATCTTTAAGATTCTGCCAAAAAACGAACGAAAAAATCATGAAAAACTCCCCCAAATTACTGAAGCCTGCCAATGTGAAAAAAATAGTAAAGACCCACCCAAGGTATTTTCTACCAGATTTGAAGTGCATTTGGTAGATGGTCTTCCAGCAGAACTAAAAATTTGACTTGTCATTGCACTCCCCATTACCTTGAGTGGTCATGAATAGGAATGTCTGCATTGACAGGCATGTACCAAAACTACAATATTCGTTAAGAATCAGAGATGTGAACCATCGTTGCTTTAGTGGTATCTTTTTTTAATGTCCAAAAGCTTTATTTCCACAGAGTTTCCGAAAAATCGGAGCAAGAGTTGTAAAGAAAAAGTCTAAAATAGCTTTAACATAAAAAAAAACTGTAACCATTTAGAAAAAATGGACAGCGCCATCTGATGACATGATTTAGATCTAGTGGTCCTAAAAAGTGCCATGTAATTTAAAACTGATTAGCTCGGTCGCTTTGAAGATTTTGTATGATTTTGCACAAAAGAATCCTTGAAAATTAAAAAAAATCACTTGACCATTTGAACTAACTTGTTAGGGATCACTCAAGGTACATCCCCAACAAGTTTGAAGTGAAGGTAGCTGACAGTTTTGGAGAACAAGTCGAGAATATGCATTACAGGCAGACTATGGACAACTGCCCCTCCTATTAGCTAAGTTGACTGGCAAGTCAGCTGAGCTAACAACAGGAAAAGTATAAAAATTTGTGCCGAAAGTGTTCCTAAAAGAAAATGATGATATTTGTCTTAGAAAGTTGACAAAAAGCCCATTTGGAGATAAAGTGACTATTTTTATGGAATTGTGGGGAAAAGAACACTGGATCGATGTCATATTCAGTGGGAAATGTGGCCTTCATAGAAGCGCATACCTGATTTCTGATGTTGCCACTTATAGGACTGAACCTCCCACCCCACCCCTCGTCAATCGTTACAATTTAGAGGCTTAGAGAAGGCATCAGGTGGTGGCAGGTGATTAAGTGCGGCAGGGTATCAGACTTACTTTACATAACTCAATCTTTGATAAATAAAAACCACTTACAGCAGATGACATATGCTAGCCTTTGTCATGTTCTTGATCGATAAATACTTCAAAAAGATACACTACTTGCCTACTTGCTTCTTTTGCTGTCAGCTCTGCTGACTGAGAGGTCAGGTACACCAAAAGTTGCAGCCCTACCATGTTTCTTTTTATCGTTGGCACAAGTGATGGACTTTATGTTTTGAGTGGTTAGGCCTTTATGTTTTGAAAAAAAACCCAAAAACTACAGTTTTAAATATTTCAAAGGTTGAAAGGACCTGTTAAAACCACCAGTTGCCTTGTATGGGTGTCTGCCTGTCTCAAGTCAGGAGCAAAATATGTTTCGTCACATTGGTATTGAAAGCCAAATGTGGATGTTTTGGTAACATTTGTATCTCTGGCTTTTGCTGTATATAACTTTGCTGTCATTGTGGGGTTGGAACTTATGAATGTGGGTAATGCTTTTCTGAACTATGTGGTTAGAATACATGTGCTCCCAAGTGACACCCGAGAAATACATCACTTTATCAACAGCAAAATAATCAAAACATGTGAAACAAATGCAAACTGGGCCAATGTTATTTGTAACACAAGAAAGAAGAGGATGTCTATGATCCCATAGCAATGACTTTATCAAGCCTTGTCCAACCACCGTTTCTGAAAAAAGTGTTTTGTTTTAGGCAAAGGAAAGCAGCCGCCAGCACATAGCACAGGAATTTAAGGTCATGTCACATGCTTGATGGCTTCCTGATAATAAACTGTTTGTGTATTATTTGACTGTTGAAGCCTAGAATTTCCAAATTTTGAATCAAATGTGGAAATAAGTTAGCTCATTCCATGCCATGGTCACAGGCCTTGGTCAGTGGTTCTGGCACTGCCTGAAAATGTCATGCTGCAGCTTCCCTTGCGGCAGCTGGAGCATGACCTGCCAAGCAGTGCCACAACCTCTGACGTATGACGATAGGCATGATGGTACTTGAACGAAAGCTCTTTTCATTAAGAATTCAAATATGCAATTGTCGTCTTAAATCTAGATAAAAATATACGAAAAAATCAGGTACTGGTATGGAATGAGTTAATTAGTCAAAGGGTTTGACACAGAGAGTGACCGAATGGCAATGGAGTGTAGAGGACTGGGATGTGATATTTCTTTGGTTCAGAACGACACGGTAGATGTGGCACTGTGTTGCTCCTGTATCTATTATTTGGCAAGTTGGTGTTTTAGTTTTGTTTAGAATAGTGAGGAATGTGTCTAGTTACAAGCTATGGAAAAAAGAGACTCAAACCCTTAAACCTCAAAATTTGGTTGACGCGAAATGACCTTCACAATTATCTGTTGCAAGTGGATTATTTATTGAAAAGATATGTACCATTTCAAAAATATTTCAAAGAAGATATTCTGATTTCAACAAAAATTAGTCACAGATATGCTCCGAAAAATACATGAAAATTTAATATGCTATGGCTCCCCGACTTCAGCTTAAGGTATTCAGCTTCAATGCCGGAATGTTAACCCAGTTGCGGACTACAGTGTCAGTTTCGAAACGTATACAATTATTTATGGGGAAAAAGGTACATGATTTTTATAAAGAAACTGTACATTTTTAACAGTCTGCAAAATAATCTGTAGGAATAACTGTCCACAGCCTGTCAATCCGTCATTGGAATGAAAAAAATATGTAAATACCCACAGAGGCATTTGGTATTTAGCCGTGGTCGCAAAAGACTAAATTTAAGAGACACAAATCTTACCTCCATGCCCTGTGCAACACGCAAATATGATCCAACACAGAGCCAATGCAAAGACAGGACGACTGAAAACATCAAAAGCCACTCTGCTCCCTGTGTTCCAAACTTGACAGTTTGTACATCCCCGCGCCTTATCGGAATATGGCACATGAATGACTGCAAACGTCAGAATCAGGCAAGTAATCCACCCAGCCACTGTCACTGCCTGTAAATCAGAGACGTATCTGGATCATTGGAGAATCATATATATGTGCACGCACACACACACACACACACTTCTATGTATGTATGTATGTATGTATGTATGTATGTATGTATGTATGTATGCATGCATGCATGTGTGTGTGTATGTATGTATATATATATGTATGTACGATGGCAAATTCGTCTGTGTGTGTGTGTGTGTGTGTGTGTGTGTGCATGTAATTTATGCTATTTCGTTGCAAAGACGAGGTAAATACGTGAATGAGGGAACTGTCAGTTTTTCAAGACTTAAAATGTGGAGTACACCTGAGCTGTACACTGGCCAATATGTGAACTTTACCACAGTAATTAATTTCCACGTGTAATAATCCAATTAGGTGCTGTGCATGCTTTTCCTTTAATTGCCATCTAGAGAAAGGCTTCGATCTAACAAAAGGGTGAGTTAAACCCCTTAGACCCCATTAACATCGATTTTATTGTTTCAAAGGATGTAATAGTTTATCAGTCTTACAAAGGCCTGCAATTTATATTTAAAATCATGGACACCAAGCTTGTGTACACACACCACGCCCATAACCTGTATGATGCATTTTAACCTATCACATTTATCTGGTCTTCTTCAATTAGAAACTGATTTACGTTATTCAACCTCTGCTTTTCATCTTTAAGGGTAAAGTCAGAGGATCAGTCAGCAGCTCTCCTCTATCAGTGTTATGTGAGAGACTGACTGAACAGTTTTTCTCTTTCAGTAGTAAATCAGAGATTGAGGTAACAATTTTCCTCTTTTAGTGTTATTTCAGAGACTAAGTCAACAGCTTTCTTTGGCACACTTTAGTTGTAAGCATTAAGAAAAGCTGTTGAACTGCCCGTTTGGAAATGGAATATATATATATATATATATATATATATATATATATATATATACATACATACATACATACAAACATATATATATATACATATTCATATATATATGTATATATATATATATATATATATATATATATATATATATATATATATATATATATGTATATATATTCTGTTTAGTTCAAACATACTGGCAGTCAAACGTGTCCATCCTCCCAATATAAATTATGTGATTCCTTAATTTCAGTGGATATTTTTTATGATTAGAATTACATTAGCGCAATTACTGACGGAATAAAGTGATATTTTCGTTTGGCGCCTCCTTTGGCTGTGGTCGTATATTCAGGTCTTCCTTATATTCTCACCTTATTCATCTTAAATTTGCAGTTGGTTTTGAAGAAGACATAACCCAAGGCAATGCCTAGAAGATATGATCCACACCGTGTGTATGGTTTTACGTAGTAATCCGCCATATAGCTTAGCTTCCCAGTATATCTGAATGAGAAAAAATTGGATTTCACCTCAGGCGAAGTTTCAAATGGAGCTACTAGTATTCATACATAACTTTATTAATTAAAGACCTGCGCTGGTCCCATCAGTGGCTACGCTGCAGAATCATACGTCTTCCATGATGAGGGCACTTGTACCAGTTATGTGACCTTACCATCCAAAATAACACTTTTTGTACGAGAAAATAATTTTATTTTCAAAAATACTATTACCATCTCGTGTATTTTGACACTTTGCTTACTATATGAGTGTGCCCTTCCTGTCAAGTTCCTTGCAGCCTAGGTGTCAGCTCAGGATCTTCAGTTAATATGAGTCCCTCCTATATTGGGTTTACATTCATACTGACATTCATAGTGACGTCGACTGGTATTCTATGCCACAAACAACATATTTCAAACTGGAACATGATTCCCCAAGTCACGTAATAAACAGTAAATCTATCTTCAAATGAGACATTAGACTCAGACTCGTAATTCATTTATTCGACAAGAAATAAAGCAAGTACAAGAGCATATAACATTGCAAATACAAGATAAATATTACACTTCCGGGTATCAGCAGAGATGTGCGTGTTAAGACAATGTTAGCTAAGGAATAATGATGTGCTTTTCCTACGATCACTTTGATAAAGGGTCTTGAACTTTTCTGAAAGGCTTATGAGGATTGTCTGGAAAAATTCAGACTGCAACTTGAGTTAAAGTAATATACATACACAACAAGGGAAACGCATCAGAGTATTTTGGAACTCTTTGTGCCAGCTGTGACAAAGTGTGGAGTACTAAAAACCAACCAACTGCTTTGATTTATAGTAAGGGTGTTAGTTTGATATTACTTGTCAAAAGACGTTTCATTCAAGTAGCAGCACGTAGTTACACGGAATATAATAGTCCTGGTCAACATATAGTTACACGGAACATAATAGTCGTGGTCAACAGCTTTTCTCGTTGTGCTTTGGGTACAATGCGCCCAAAGTGTAGCGACAAATTTGTTGACTCAGAAGAAAATTCAGCATTAAAAAGTTAACAAACAATTTTGTATAGTTTTAAAAACTAAATTATGGAGGAGTATATCGTTTGTGTTTGATAGATGGGGGTGGGGTGGGGTGGGGCGTAATGAAACAAGAGTGAAGTATATAGAATACAATTTTAATCTTGTCCTTCTACGTATTGGGGCAAGTGGGCTTTCTCTGCTGCGGGGTAAAATAAATGTAGCTTGATGATTCGGTCAAAGGGAAATGTTGAAAATAAATGAGTAGTTGATTTTGAGAGTAATAATATAATTAAAATCAAACGTCAGCACTTTTAGAAGAAATGGATGTTGAAATTACAATTCAAATTAATTTCTGCATAACACTGCCTAGGATCTAAGAGTACCAAAAGCAATTGACGGTATTTTGGTGTCGGGTATAAACTCTGAAAACATCTTAATTTAACCAATATTCACTATACACTCACACTTGGTTACCGATAAATCCAGTTATTCCGAGATTGATAGCAAGGACAACCGAGAGAGCGACTCCACCAGCCACTGGTCTCCTTCAAACATTCGGTAACAGAAGAAAATATTGTATAAGCAGACAATAATGCATAAAAGGATGACTTAAAACTGGACCCATTCAGTACCGTACATAATGCGGGCTTTGTAGAGCTAGGTAACTGAATGGAAGCAAACGTACAGTGTTAACTCGTTATAATGAGACGACCTGTTCCCTGAAAGGTGTCATATAACTAAATATGTCTTTTCCCGTGAAAGTTTGTGTCATTGTATCAAATATGTTGGATATCTGAGTGTCGTGATAATGAGGTTTCACCGTAATATTGTATATTTTGTGATGCATTATCATGGTTGATGGTTCAGAATGAAAAAAATGCACTTTACCACGCTCATCTGGTATTGAGCTACACATAACTTACTTCTCCTATTTGTATACTGAGTATGAAGTTTATTTGAGCAATTGTATGACCCAGAACATCTTTAAACAAAAGGGGATACGCTGAATTCAGTTTCCAGCTCTGCACTCACAAAGTTGAAAATTGTGTCAGCTGCCGAAAAAGCAAGGACAAAAAAAAAAGGACATAAACAGCCTAGCCTTCGGTTTTGCGGAAGGCTTATTAGCAACTGAAATACATGAAATTGGTCCAAGGTTTACTGTGTGCTTGTGTACTTACTTGTAGAGTAGAAGGATTGGTAACGGAGCAAGGACGAAAAGTTGAAAGTCAATGGCCAAATACCAGGACCATCCCATACACTGAAATTTAAATATATTGAAACAATATGAATGCACACTAACAGGCTCGTCATGTAGTGGGTGATTAACACAGAAAGGACATTCATACAATGATAAATGATAGTCCTGTGAATGTACCCTAAAATAGCTTCGTAATACATTTAGCACTGAACACAGAAACAGCATTCGTGCATTGATAGATAGTGATCACGTTTGTCCTTTATGCAAACATTCGATTTACTACGGGTGTAAGAACGACCAATTGTCAATGGGAATTAAATTCAAAATGCAATGCAATTGTAGCATACATTGTCTGCGTTTTGTATTCGAACTTCAAAGAAGTAACTTAGGCTTGAATATCTAGCTTTTTGTAAAATAGAGCCACCTAGTGGGCAAACAAATCCAGCTTCACTGATTGTGTACTTGTTTTCTACCAGAAGTGGTGTCAAATGTATTTTAGTTCAACATGAAATAGTTTCATATGGAAGGTGTCAAAGCATCCTCCATTATAATACCTCAGCATGAACGAGATACTTTTATGTTTTAATAGAAGTTGTATGTTGCAGTATAATTGTTGGAGTGTTAGCTGGAAAGCCCACATGCATGATTTTAAAGTTCCTAGGAGGAGTTCAAATTTGGAAAAAGAAACAATTATTGGACAGATGACTGGCTGGATAGGAAGATAGATTGATTGATAAACAAATAGATAGATAGGAAGCGTGTAGGGAATGGACGAAAAGTGTTTCTTACCGCCAATGTAGCTAAATAATTGTTGATATACAAAATGTTGCACCACCAGTACATTTTGCATGCCTCTATGTCACCTTGTATAGGATCAAATAGAGGTCCGTCTCCTAGGTAGTTGAAATAGGCTGCATACGATCCCAGAATCAAGTAATAGACTGGAGACAATCTGGGTGTGAATACACGTTCAATATAAAGCTTAGTCAACAGGACTGAAACATAGGTGTCGGGTGGTAATGAACTCATTGCTTGTTTAAAGACAAAAGCTCTCGTTATAAGTAAACTCACAGTGTTACATTTTATGTAGAACATTCAGTTACAAGATACAGTGAACACATATCATCAAGTATTGCAACAAGCTGGTTAGATCATGTGTACTCGTAACAGCAGGAGAGCCAAAACGCCGAGAAAGGGCCATCCTCGCCCTAGTGTAAATGCTTACATGTTATTGACATAACATCACTATATTCCAGTGGTTACCGCTAACACCAGTAAACCAGCCTATTATCATATCACAAGCAACGACGAATAATGCGTTTTCACTATTTGGATAATCACACCTCAGTTCACAGACTTTAAAAATATTCTGGATCTGGAAATTACTTTACCTTCATTTGACTCATAGAGAACAAAACTGCAATGCAAAGTGTACTATAGTTGTGGTGTGCTTGACAAAACTAGCACCGTCCTTTGAAAGAAACCTAAGTGAATTTCTATCATAAAATGACTGGTTACCTCCAGAATCTGTGGAGAATACGTAGGGCCATCATCTTTCCCGTAGCTTTTCCATTTTGCCTTTGCAGTTGCTTAAGGAGTGAGACCGTTGTTAAAAGGCTACTGTAAACATATTAACAGGAACCATAAACACTCCCTTTCTAATATTGGTTCTTCAATGTGGAACTCTATCCCCCAGCATATCCGTGATGTGAAATCCTCGTACTCTTTCAAGAAGAACATATTACCACATATTTTTGAAATTATAACACCTTTTTTAATTCTGGTGTAAAGCATTTTTTTAGTATCATTAGCCTGGTTGGAGGTGGCCCAGGGCGCTGGATACCTACTTTTACAACAAATGTTTATGTCCATGTATATATTTATTTTAACTTAATTGTAAACTTTTTATTTCATGTGCACCTATATGTCAACAGATTTTAATCTGAAAATGGACTGCAATAAAAACTTAACTTAACATACTGTAGCGAAAATATAGAAGTATCTGCGTAACTTGACATATTATTCGCCTGAAATAAAATGCCTTTGCATTAAAACCCGCAGAACCGCCTAGTGGAACATTATATATAGCTATATTACGGCAAAATTTTCTAATAAGATCTTACTGTTCTGATAACCATTCTCTTTGAAGTAACAGAGACTGCCTTGACTGGTGTTACTTTGGAACTAGGCCCCCAAGCGATTTTTCCTGCTTAGTACTGGTGTTTTATTGTGCATTTCCCTGTCTTCCAAATTTACCTAAATCTGACAGGCCATGGAAACTTCCTCACTCTGCCTTACCAACTTTCTCCCAGTGTCTACACCAGCAGGGGAAACATGTATAACCGTGTCTGAAAAAGACCTGGTAAGGCATTTTCTCGGACAGGGAGTGATTTTAAGAAATTAATCGCCTTTCCTGTAGCGCAAGCACAGGTGGTGTAAAAGGTAGACCAACTATTTTCCCCAGGTATCTATTTTCATACATGGCTAAGCAAGCTCAAAAAGAACTGCATATAATGATCAGACTAATCCCATCTTTGCCATAAAGGTGGTGTATGTATTATAGCGTGACCTAAATAGACCTTCAACCACGGAAAATACCACTGACGTCTAGATCATTCACTGTTAGATTTTACATCTGAAACGCTATGATATTTGTGCCAGTTTTTAATTCACATGGTCGATATATCTGCCCTCATAGCCTGGGTTTTGCAACGTACAGATCACGGGGATTTCAATTTGTAGAACAGAGTATAGGGAAATAGTAAAATAAATGCTACAATCACACCGCCGCCTCCCAATGTATATCAGAAGGCAGTTTCCAAAGATAAGTTGTGTGAGGGTTGCTTTGACTAAAAAATATGGCCATGCTAGAAAACGCGTGATATGCTGTAAGAAAAACTTCCCGAGCCCCAGTATGTATGGGATGATCTATTTGTTGTTGGGGCTCTACTGTGGGCCATCACCACATGTAGTCCATGGCAATGTCTTTTGAATGGATCAAAAATAAATCCCACCTAGTAGTCCAGCCAAAGTCGAGACTCACACCTTCCTGTAAGGCACTAGGAGAAGTGTATGAGTGCGGGATAACTGTTATGCCTGGAGATTGTTATTTGGGTAATCGTGTAATAACTGTTACAGAATGTGTGCACCAGCAATTTGACATATGGCAAAGGCGCAGGTGATATGGTTCCCAGATTGATTTTTTTTCTGCTTTGCAAGAAGCATTTGGTACCCACATGGCTAATTGCAGTAACACAACCAATACCCCTGGGGAACTCCCATATGCTTTCCATGAAAGTTCTTAATGGTGATAGATGTAAATAAAGATCCAACGAGAGACAAGGAGATCCCAGTGATTGCCCATAAACAATACTAACAAATGAACTCTATATGATGTAGGTGTGGGGAGGTCAAGACATCTCCAGCACTTAATTGCCCTTGGTTACTCAGTGTCAGGTTATATCCCAAAACGTGATACCGAAAGAGGAGTTCAATATCATAGAAGCAGAGAGCACCCCTTACACTAGGAGAGACAAAACGTCGAGAAAGGGCCACTCTCGGCGCTTTTTGCCGAGACATGCCGAGGAAATTTGTTATCAAAAGCGTTATCAAAGATCTCAGGATGCCATTCTTAGTTACTTATTCTTTGAAGGTGTTATGAAGCAGGAACATAAAAGTAACTCCTGTCTAGAAGTGATCCACGTCATTTTTAGACAAGCATAGAACTGACCCTGGATCAGTAACAGGCTAGCCCAGAACTGAACCCTTGATATATTTCTAACTATTATGAATCTTCTAAAAATGCAACGTGTAAAGGAAAAGTAATATTTGTGCAAATTAAATCAATTGAAAGAGAAATAATTAGAATTTAGCAATGTATATGTGCTTGGAGGGATAACTTCTAGGCTAGCCCCAAAGTGACCCCTCTCTGCTTGTAATGCGATTATGGTGAATAGCTTGAACACATTCATGCGTGGATTCCGGTGTGCATGTCTACTTACATTTGTCTATTACATGTGTGTGTGCCCACGTAAATATGCATATATGTTGCTGGAATTCACTACTTTTCAAACATTGAATGTCGAAATAGGTTGACTTGTACCGACAAGCCTGTGAGGGTCAGAAAAACAGGTTAATCAGATAACAAGACGGCTGTGTGAACGGTTCCGTTCTCAGGTGACCTTGACATTCAACTCATTGTAAGTCCCACTCTAGTCTAGGGGAAGAGGATTTTGGAAAGGAAGTAAAACTTGAAGTTTCCATTGCAATCCCCATTTACTTACACGTTAATCAATAAGAATGCATGATCAACTGAAAAATGTGTGCAAAAAACCAGCGATCCAGAGTGTCACCACCTAAGGAACAAATTTGATAATTAATTCTGTCAAAAGCTACATTTGCACTAAGTTTCAGATCAATTGGAGTGATGCTTTTTGCAAGTCTAAAATGTTTAAACAAAATCGTAAAAAATAAACAAAAATTCAACTAGACCTGTCAAACACATTAAGGTCTGGGTTCCCCGGAAGTGTGCCCATGCAATGTCAAAGTTATTGGCCAAACAGTATGGGAGAAGGAGATTTTTGAAGTTTTTGCCCCCCAAAATAAACAAAAAAATCATTAAAAAAATCTAAACATCAGTGGAGTGTCACCATTGGAACAGACTAAGTAGCCCCCCCTCCCGAAGCTACATCCTAACAACATTTCAAGTGAATCTGGTTGACTGTTTTGGAGAAAACGTCTGAAATGTGAATTTCCATTGAAACCCCCATTGAGTACAATGGTAATCTATAAAAATGCAGGCATTAATAGACAGGTACCCAAATTGAATTATTCGTTCAAAATTAAGATACAGACTATCACCAGTTTGTTTAACCCTTCCACATGCTGCACTTCACCAAGATTCAGAAGAATCTAAGTGACTATTTTGAAGCAGTTGAAAATAGGCAAGACAGAAAATTTGTTAATTAAAAAAATGCAGACACTCTTGTTGAAAATAATTAATTTCTAGGTGTCCCCAGAAGGGCCCCCGTGCACTTTCAAATCATTTTGTTGAATAGTTTTGGGAAAAAAATCCGTTAAAGATTTTCATCCAAAACAGAAACAAAAAGTCATTAAAAAGGATTAATTGAAGCATGACTGTTTGAACAAACTCGGTAGAGACCGTGCAAGGTACATCCCCTCAAAGGTAGAAATGAATCTGCTTGACAGTTTTGGAGAAATCATAAATGTGAATTTTCATCGCAAGCCAAATGGACTTACATGGTGATCAATAGCAATGTATCAAATAACTGACACTTTACCAAATTTAATACTTCTGTAAAAATTAGAAATCTAGAATATCAGTACCCAGTAAATACTTTTATTAACCACTTATACAAGCAATTATGCCTCTAAGTTTAAGAACAATCCAAGTGACGGTTTACGAAAAGTCGAAAACAGCAAAACCACACAACAATTTGTAGCAAAAAAACAAGGAAAAAATGCAGCACCTCTTGTTGAACAAATTGAGATCCGGGGCCCTCAGAAATGTGCCCATGCACTGCAATTTTAAAGGAATTGGCAGAGAGATTTTGGAGAAAATATATTTTTTAGTTTATGCCAAAAAAAAAAAAAAAATAAGGAATCCAATAATCACTAAAGCATGACCATTTGAACAAACATGGTAGGGACCGACCCGCATGCCCACCAAGTTTGAAGTGAATCTGGTTAAAGGTTATGGAGAAGCTGAAAATGTGAATTTCCATTGCAATCTCCATTAACTTACATTGTAATCAATAGGACAACATGTATTAACTGACAAGTACCCAAAACAAAAAGATCGTTGAAATTTTGAAATTCACAGTATAACTACTTACCAACCAAGTTATTTTACCTCTCGCACAAATTACATCTCCACTATCTTTTGGAACAATCTCCGTAACAGTTCTGGAGAAGACGTCGAAACTGGCCTGAACGTTCAAAATTCGGAAACTATTTATATGTAAAAAATCACAGTGACATCTCTTGAAGAAATGAATGTGTATGGGTTCCCAGACGTGTCTGTATATGATTCGAAAGCAATCGGATGAGCAATTTAGGAGATGGTTTTAAGATTTGTCCCCAAGTATGAACTGAAAAAAAAAAATGAAAAAAAAAAAATCCTTAGACCATCACCCTTTGAATAAATTGGGTAGAGACTCTCCCAGGGTAAATCCTCACCAAGTTTCAAAAGAATTTGACTTGAGAGCTTTGAAAGGAAGTAAAAAATGTGAATTGTGGACAAGTGGACGGATGACGGACGAAGGAGCATAATACATCATAACATCAGCTGACTTGTCGGCTAAAGTAAAAATGTAAATGGTTAGACAAAAGTACAAGAAAAGAAAGGAAAACAAAAATATGTGTTGCTTTAGCAGGGGGCTATTTAGGGAATATGTTACGTTGTACATATATTCGCTGAATCCTACCTGAAGGGACAGGAAAAGAGTTCAAGCAGTAATTGTCCTGCTTACTCTTTTGGGAAACAACGTCAGCAGAGGGTGATGATGAGGTCAAAAAAACTTGGAAGGTATTGGGTGCGATTTCTAGTCAAACCGGCCTCGCGTCAAACCGGCCTTGGGTCAAAGCGGCCCCGAGTCAAACCGGTCCCAAGTCAAAACGGCCTCAAGTCAACCCGGCCCTCAAGCCGTCAAAGCGGCCCAGGTCAAACCGGCCTCATGTAGGTTAGATCTATTTTGTTTTAACACTTTCACCGTGAGACTGTTAACACTTTTACCTCGAAGTTCAAGACTGAATCAAATATATTTTTTTTAATAGATGAATTGCCATCTAATAAATTACAAAGTAGTCCCTATGTATCCTTTAGATAGGTCTATAGGGCTGCCCAATTTTCGGAAAGCAAAGAACTGGATGGCGTGCATTGGAAAATTCAGGACACAAGAGAATTGGCAGGGACTAGGCCCTATCTGTTGGAAAGGCCAGATACTGTGAACCGTTACAGTGTGTTTTACATTGATTCAGAACTGAAAACTGAAAAGATTGGGAATGTGTTGTTTTTTAGGACCAATGGTTAAAAAATATCACCCCACAAGAGGCCATTTAGACGGAAATATTTACAGATGGAACGCCCCCAATTGTTAAACGCACACTTTTCTGTAAGTTCAATTCTTCTAAAAACTAAGTACAAGCAATCCATATTTGCCGCAAATACTGTTCATAGGCCTATTATCCAACCTTAAAATAACAGAAATCCCAATGAAAATAGTTCAGTAGAAAGTTAAAGTACGGTACGGATATATAATATCTAGAAGGCCGCTGTGACCTGGGGACGGTTTGACCCAGGGCCGGTTTGACTTGAAGGTCGGTTTGACTGGGGCCGGTTTGACCAGAGGCGAGGCCAGTTTGACTCGGGGCCGGTCTGACTTGCGGCCAGTTTGACTCAGGGCCGCTTTGACTCGGGGCCGCTTCGACCCAAGGCCGGTTTGACGCGAGGCCGCTTTGACTTGTTACCTTGGGTGCACCTTGTAGAATGAGGCAGTCTCCAGGTGTCATGCTGCTGCCATATTTTCTGCTAGATTGGGGACAGAGTTTCATGTAAAAGTGGCAAGAACGGGGAGCGGCAATTTCATGGAATAAGTTCCTAAGAAGGCAAAGCAGGTATAGCTTTAATGGTCTATTTTCCTGTTTGGGAAGCATTGATTACTCGTGAGGTACGAATTGTGGGAGTCAAATAATTCCCCCTCCCTCGAATTAATTTCAATATAAACCTCAGAAAATAATGTAAGGCGTGTAAACTAAAACGCATGGGAAAATATGACAACTGAAATTGATGACAGTTATTTGTATGCTGAAATGCAAAGCGGACTGCACAATAGTCCTAAAAGAATCAAACTCGATGCCATGAGACTCATCGATTTGAGCTGGACAGACAGCATTAGGAACATTAAACATAATATTGAATTATATCATTAATATGATATAATATATCTTGGCAGCTGCAGTCATAATTAATAGATGGGTAAAAATAGTGCTTAACAAGTTTTTCTTAATTGATAAAAGGTTCCTATGCAAAGGGCTATGTACACAAAGGGGTAATCCATATATGCAGTCAAAATCAGTCAACACAAATCAATCACCCATTGTATGAAAGTGGATGATAAAAATGTATTATTCAGACAACCGCTGCACTACTGTGTGGTCTAACAAGGGAAACACAAACTTTTCAAACATTCCATCTCATATTTGCTTTTAAGCCAGTTATTTTGCTCATGATAACAATCAGCGCAGTACTGTGATCCATACCCGATACCATCCAGTAAATATCAACTTCAGGTTCCAATAAGGCTTCGTAAACGTGTTCAAAAGAACTTAACGTGACAGATGCTTTACAGTTTTATTGTGACCATAAAATGGGTGATCAGTGATCGATTATATTGGTCAGCTGCTTCGCCTCTGCTAACTGGCTTGACGCCGACAATAGCACGGTGAGCGCTTTACTAGATAACAAATCCCAATTTTACTTATTTAAATGTGCCAGCTGAGTACAAATAATGCATAGTAAATTGGACAAAGGACACATGATTTCACGTAGTGAGAGTTTAGAATAGAGCTCTCTTTTTGTCTTGAGATAATTGAGAAAACAACATTTCAGGTCATGGGGGCGCTTAGTACTTGCTAAATGTAAACTTTTCTTTCGAATCGCTGCTGCACAGTTTCTTTGTGGACAGATACTACCTTATGAGCAATTAGATCTGTGTTTATCAAGAAACCATGCCGGGAATGCTGGGCGATTCGTTAGCTGAGGAGTAGTTGACCGCCATCGACTTGAAGGAAAGAACCTAATATGGGTGAACAGCTGGGCAGCTGGGCGTGAAAGAAGTGTCTGGTATGGAGATTTATAGCAAAGAAAGGAAACAATAGAATATATTACCTGAGAACAAAAAAAGCCTCTACAGCATAACTCATTTGGCGAATAACGGTGTATGAAAGTCGATTTCGGAATATACCAATCTGCGCGGGATTGGCTGCAGGAAAGAATGAATGAGAAAACGTGACAGTTTATGGCAGGCATGATTATTATGCGTCAAACAAAATGGTGAAGAGATACAACCAGAACCAAAGCAGCAAGTGAAATACACTTTGTCCATCATCGTTTATCACCTGTACCAATATGAAGACATACGTGGTTATGGAACTTATGATAAACTCATTACGAATGAGAATAATTATACTAATAAAACATGCACGTATATGGATTTCATGAACTCATTACTTATAAATATGATTTGACACCGATATACATACCGATGGAAATTTTGATAGAATAAATATCTAGAACAATCCCAATTACACCTATCAATTCATTATCTATAATGATGCCATTTTAGCAATATCATGCACGTGTATGGGACTTATGATAAGCTCTTAAGTAATAAAATAATAATCCTACTTCATAGTTGAGAGCAAAAAGCCCTGTCCTGTTACATTCTGTCGTTTAGCATCATCAAGGCAAACAAGATCAGACATCCTACATGTACATGCAGTTAAATGTTCACTGAACATGTGCATAACACTCAATTATATATAAAAAAAACGTCAACATACTCCCTAAACGGAATAAGCTACTCATTTAAGAAGGCTTATAATAAAGTGCATTTGCCTCTGCACGTTATCACAAGAGTTTCAGAAATGTTTCACACATGTTTTGCATCCATTTGTTTCCACATTTCAAAGGCCAAAATATCATGGAAAAACATGGATTTGTGAGTAATTTACATATGTTAAAGCATTTTTTAAATAACAAGTAGACACTGGTAATGCCAAGCTATATTTAATTCAATTGTAGAAAATAACAATGCTAAGGATATTCTGATCCCGCATTAAGTATTATTTGGTCGAAATGACACTCACCAGCTGTCAGAGTCGATGAAACAGTAATCCCTACAACATGAACATGTCCCAGTAAGATCCATGCCATGGACAGGAAACGTATACCATTGATGCATCTGTATGTGTCACGTGACTGACCGGCACCTAGTATAGTTGGCACATTTCTGAGGAGAGAAAACGATGTCAGTAGACGAGCCGCAATGCCTGAAATAAATATATAATGTCATGTAAATAGAAGCACATATTTTATAAAAAGGGTTATTTGCTGTCGCATTGTATCACAATCGTATTGGATACAAAGTGTGGTAAGGAAAGGATTACAGTATAGTAGTCGATGTTAGTTCTTGCTGGTTTGAATTTCCGGTATCTAAAGTTCAAATACAAACGTGTCTTGTTTCTACTTTTGTTGTGCCCCTTCCTCCTCCGAAAAATTCAATATGCTGTCCGTGGGTCATTTGCAAAGTTTTCTTTATATAAACTGTTTGAAATATCAGCTTGTGGGGAACACCAGGAACAGCCAAAAAAGTGTTATGAATTTGGACCCGAAGAATGATAGTACACACAATCATTAGTGCGATTCACTTTGGGAGGTGTCACGGAACAGCATGGACGACCATGCCATCATTACACCCCTTGTTTATTTCGGATGCTATGTTGCTCAATACACATCAATAGTATTTTTTCGGCGGCGTATGCAGCATTTCGACGGCAGAGTGATGAACAGCGGCAGAGAGCAGCACACTGCGGTAGTCAGCGGCAGACTTGCACACTGCCGCTGAAATCCAATTGAGACTTCTGGAGCTCACCAGTAAACCGCCGCGGTCGGCGGAAGAAGCCAGGAAAGAGCCCTTTACCGCTGTCTTCCGCCTACCACTGCTACCTGCCGCTGCCTGCCGCTCTGTACTTAAAACTGCATTATAAAAATGTAAGATATGAATCAAGGTGGATTGAAAGAAAAGGAAATTGCTAACCTATGGTACATAACACTTCAATTTAGCTCCATTCACTAATATCGATCAGTTCATTCATTTATATACATGTACATATCAGTTAACTCTATTTTCATTCAGCCATGCCTGTCAGTTAAATTGCATTCAACTAAATCTTGCATTTAAACAGAATTTAGAGGCAACCAATTCTGTTTTCACATACGTATTTATTGAGTTACAGCTGCATAGCTTTTATCATCTATATATCACATCATAACAGAGCTCTATGTACAGTGGCATACAGCGGCAAAAGGCTCTCTGCCCCTATCTGTTGCTGACCACCGCTCTTTGCTGCTGAGCTCTAGAAGTCTCAACTGGATTTCAACGGCAGACAGTGGAGGTCCGCTGGTCTGCCGCAGGCCGCCGCTGTTTGCCGCTCTCTGCCACCCAAATGCTGCATACGCCGCCAAAAAAATTACTGGTGTATTTAACTTTGGTATCCCTGATATTCTTGTGGTCAAAGTTCACATTGGACCGTTCTTTGTGTTTCCCACAATTTATGAGAGCTTTCTATGAAGAAATATTTTAACGTGTGCTATGTACAGCCAGATTCATTCTTTGCCAGTAGGTAGGTAACAACAAATGAAGAATACAACAAACGTTCTCATTTGAACATTTAATACTGGAGATTAAAAAAACCAGCGGGGTGGTTAGCTAACATCCGCTAATACACTGAATTGACCACATGGCTATTGATTTATCCTCTCCAATACTGAAATTTATTGTGTACCGGCTGCAGTATCTACCATTCACCAACATATTACTAATAAATGTCATGTGGTAGAAGAACAATCGTATTGCTTACAAGTTGTGATAACCAGAATTTTTTTCAAGATATTACTTACCAGAGCCATGCCCAGGGAACATGCATGTCTCGCCAGCATAAATCAAGCCACTCCGAAGGTTTTCCACAATGCTCATTCGAGCATGATGTAACCAATGAAGTGTCACAGTGATGGTACAAATCTGTAGTGACCATCACTATCCATCATTTACCCAAGTATGAACGCCCTACCTAGTGTAGTTAGTGAAAATAATGCCACTTCAAAGTTTTTTGCTAACAGACGCAACCAAAAAAGTATGACAGTGATGGTACAATCTGTAGTGACCACCACTATCAATCATTTACCCAAGTAAAAAGGGCCCAACCCTGTGTAGTTAGTGAAATAATGCCACTCCGAAGTTTTCCCACAAGGCTCATTCAAGCATGATGTAACCAATGAAGTATCACAGTGATGCTACAAATCTGTAGTGACCATCACTATAAATCATTTACCTAAGTATGAAAGCCCTACCGAGTTTGCTGACGGACGTTTCTAGTATGATACACTTATGTAGAAAAACATGACTCATATTCATAAATATCAAACCAGACAATGACAGCAAAGAGATTCCAGAGTTACCAAAGCATCAACATTCATCTTCCAATACCAATGTGAAGAAACAAATTTCACTTCTGACTTGAGACAGGCAGTCACCCACAAAAGGCAACTGGTGGCTTTAAACCGTTCTTCTCAACCTTTGAACTATTCTTCATTAAATACAGACTATAGTGTTTCCAATATGTATAGGCCCAACCCCTCAAAATCCAAATTCTATTACTTCTGCAAAAGCTAAAAGAGAATTGGTAGGCCTATCACTTTTTTGGTTCTTCTGACTAGTTCGTCAGCCGACTTTATAGTAAAAATAGAAAATACGGACGGACGGAAAGTGACTGCTTACTATGAATCATCCAGCCAAATATGAAAGTCCTAACTAGCGCGAACAGTAAAATAATATACCACTCCGAAGTTTTTTCTCTAATGTTCAATCAAGCATGACTTGACCACTAAAGTGCCACAATGATGACACATGTCACAATGGATCATTACTATAAATCATGCAGCCAAGCATAAAAGACATACCTGTTGTAATAAGTGAAATACTGCCCTTCCAAACTTTTTCTCCAATGCTCAATCAAGCATAACATGGTCAATTAAATCCAACACTGATGCCACATATCTCTAGTGATCATTACTATAAGTCATTCAGCCAAGTATGAACAACCTACCTATTGTAGTTAGTGAAAGAATGCCACTTCGAAGTTTTTTGTTGATGGACGGACAGACGGACGGACGGACGGACGGACGGAAAGTGACTGCTTAGTCTCGCCAACAGCTTATGCCGGCGAGACAATAAATGCTGTGTATTAATGGAAAAATCTTATTGGATATCAAACAGGAATTTAACAAATTAGACCACCCCTGTTTTTTGAGTTCAAAGATCGACAAGGTTTATTTGAACGAGGTCTTGCGGCACATCAAAGTTAGCTGCCTTCAACTCGGAACTCGGGACATGGGGTGTACCAAGCTAAAAAAATACCAAATCCTGTATCCTTTTCATGTACAACTTACTACGCATTTAACCAAAAACCCACAAATACTTATAAATGCTGTATAGTAATGAAAAAATGCTATTGGATATGTAACAGGGGTCTAACAAATCCGACAACCTCTGTTTTTAAGTTCAAAGATCGACAGGGTTTATTTGAACAAGGTCTTGCAGAGCACCACAGTTAGCTGGCTTCAACTCGGAACTCGGGCCAGGGGTGTACCAAGGCAAAAAATTTACCTAATCCTGTAAGCTATACATGTACCATGTACTTACTACGCATTTAACCAAAAACCCACAAATACTTCTTGCTCTTACAATAGTACAAAAATAACCTTATAACCTGATGAACACCACGCTAGCTCCTCCGCACTGCCAACAAATTCTTACTCCATTCAAAACCTAAGACACATTTAAGACTTCATCGTCTTGCACTTCCTCCATACAATGTATCAAATAGTCATCATGGACAACTTATTGATTCAAATGGTAAAATTTCAATTACATGTTATGCATAAACTATTACAAACCGATATATACAATATCCAGAATATATCAAAATATATACAGAAAACTCGCAATCTACAGACACTCACGTCCGTCCATTGTCATAGAACAGGAGGTATGCAGAAGAATGAAAAATCGCGGGAAAAACAACACGTGATCCCCCCCCCAAGCAACTTCACGACCACTCGATCCGACCACAGCTGAAAAGCTGCCTGACGGAAACACTTGGGAAACCACTATAGAAATACACATGCGCACACATTTATACCACCCCTCCTTTGTTTTCTCAAGGGATATATGTCACCTGCTTACACATATATCCCTGCTTTAATTTCCGTGGCTAAATTTCAACACAGGACTGATTTGCTTTGGTGAATACATTTTATAATACATTTATATTCATGAAAACAAAGAAGGCACGGTATAAAAAGGATACATCCCTTGTCCTCGTGATTTATCTGGAATCCCGCATTTTTGAATCCCTATGCTTCGCTCCGGGATTTAAAAAAGCAGGATTCCAGATAAATCCCTTGAACTTGGGATGTATCCTCTTCGTATACGCCATGAACAGTGACTAAATAAGTCAAAACTCGACTTTTTTCACAGATCATGGGAAACAAAGATCTCTACACTTCAACTCAAGGTCAGGTTTAAAACAGTTTATGATAAAGGAGACTTTGTCTTTTGCTAAAATGAGCATGTAAAGCTTTTTAAGGCCTTTTGTGGACTAATGTAGTGGGTGGTTCATTTGTGGACTGCTGCATCTGCAGAGAATCAGACTTCACCATTCAGATGTAACTGCTGTAGCGTAAAAAAGTTACGGAAAGCTCCCGCATCCTTTTCTTCCATTTATCTTGTAACTGTGCGAGTGCAAAGCACATCGCAGTCCACTTGCAGGGAGGTAAGAACCAATGACTTCCTTCACAATTGCCCTATAGAAGAATCTTTTGTCTTAAACTTCAACCACAGATCACACAACACTGGTAGTAGTGAAATCTCGGTGGATTATTATTATTATTATTATTATTATTATTATTATTATTATTATTATTATTATTATTATTATTATTATTATTATTATTATTATTATTGTCATTATTATTATTATTATTATTATTATTATTATTATTATTATTATTATTATTATTATTATTATTATTATTATTATTATTATTGTTGTTGTTGCTGTTGTTGTTATCGTTATTGTTATCATTATTATAATTATCATCATCATCATCATCATCATCATCATCATCATCATAATGACTTACCGCCTTTGTTTGAGGGTGTGTGAGGTAAGGGCGGGTGGCATGTCTCAGTTGGCAACTTTCTGTTTTCTGTTTCATGCAGTTGTATTTCACCAACATCTGTGATTGAGTCACAGGCAGCAGTGGGTTGTTTGGTCTGCTGTGTACCATTGGAGGTCTGGTGAGAATCATTATTTTCCTGTTGTTCAGATGCACCTTTGTCTTTGTTTGCTGGATTCAACTTTTTCTCTGCATCTGGGAACTTGCAATTTTCAGCAAAACAGGCATCATATACAGTACCCGACATGACAAGCAGAGCGAAAATTCCGAGGAGTATTCTGAAAGTACCATGATTATATATGATGATATACATGATTGTGATGACAACAGAATTTATAATGATTATTACAACAATGAAAATAATAACGTATGGAAAATGACGTGAAATCGCGCAATATAAATAAAAAGTATGCCAAGACGGTGTGTACAAAGCATTTCGATTTTGTTTCGCAAAACATATATCAATATGTAAATATCTTTGTGAGCGAGCCTCTGTTTCAGACACATAGAGAATCCCAGATATCGTTTAACGCTGTCAGTGCCAACTGCAGCTGAAGTCGAACTGCTTTAATGGAACTTCTTTGAATTGTAGTGAGGATCCTAGAATCAAGTTTCTTGTAAAAAAAAGCCCCTTCATTAAAACACTAGCATGTGTGTTATTACACAGAATATACTAGTGTATGTCAGCAACTTTTCCTCGGTGGGTTTTGGAGCAATGCGCTCAAAGCCTGGCAAGAAAAGCAGTTGACTCAGTCCAAAATGTGGCACTGAAAGAGTTAAACTTTTTCTTCTTGTGGAGATGGGATATGTAGCTTACGTTACAAATATTGCCCCCGCATCCTGTCCTAGGCGCTTCTCTTCCGCACACCAGGATCTTTGCACGATGAAACTTTGGTTCTGTGCTTGAAATGTAATGTTTCCAACTGTTAAAATGACACAAATAAACAAATAATAAATAATACTCGCATTGAAACATTTATAAATCAATAAACAAGGGCCGAACCAGCGTAAAGGAAGAGAATGGTCCAGCAGTCCTTCTTGGAATTAACATCAACAAACGCTTATATCAAAAAGTCATTTAGCAATCATTGAGGGAAAGTAGTTAAATTTGAGTGTCAGTCGGCTGATGCAATGCTACTAAACATGGAAACCAGGAGTGAAGCATTGAGAGCCTGAAGTAACTCGAAGGCAATTGACTCCCCTGGCCCATCATTTCGTGAATTTTTACTTTGACCTGGATTATCTCGGCATTGACTCTGCTAGATATCCTTTCTCCAATGACAATACCAGTGGCAAGAAATACTTTCTGGCTCAAATAATTAGATGAATCAACAGCACAGATTCAACATCGCCTTGCAATCAGCGCAACAAACACTTGTAAAAAAAATAAGAAATGGGAACCTGTATTCTTTTAACAACAAACAAGTCTTGAATAGACGGGATTTACCGTGAAGTCATAAATGACCGAAAGTGTACTAAAAGATTGGTTTAAACATATTTTGTTCCGAAACATATACAAATCGTCGCTCAACAGTTGGTTTATGGTGATTGGAAAAGAGGGCCCAGCCCTACACGAACTCCTCTCGCAGGGAAAAGGGCAAGATACACCAGACAGTGCGAGATGTCTGGAAATATATACTGAAGGTAACTGCTAGGCGGACGAGAAGAACATGGTGACAATATATGACGTCAGTGGTCTTGCATAGCCGCCTGATGATCGAATGATTATGATCATTTCTTATGCTAAAAACGTTTATTTGTTGGTTTAAACCTATCTTTATTTTCAATAACAATTAGGAAATAGAGGAAATTCTTTCATTCATTTATTCCCTCATTCATTTGGAAGCAAGGGCAAAGTTCATTTCGTAAATATGATTGTCCCGAAAAATTCATTGTAGCCAGGTGGCGTCATGCTCCTCTGGCCAAAAGCTGTTTTTTGGCCCTCAGTATAAAAACGCATGTCCGGTCTCTGCTAAAGGTGCTAGATTGGATGTCACTCAACTGTGCATTTCCAAATTAATCCTGAGCAGTGGGCAATATCCTCCCAGCATTTCTTTTTTATTTGACCCTTAACCTTTGCCATGTGTTACGTGTAGCTGTTATGTAACTGGTAGTGCAGATGGCAGTTTGAGGTCTATTCAAAATTAGAGGAAGCTTGGTAACATTATTATTTTGATGGCGTTCTGAAGCATATACTTTGGCAAAATGACGGTTACAGTTAAAAAAACCGAAAAGTTTGAAGCACATGCATCATTCAAGAACAAAATTGTGATCATCCGTGACATTTCGGAAAAAGAGATAAAGTAACCAAAGTAACTCTTAGTGGATTATATAACTATATAAATTATGCTTGCACCCCATGAACATTTAGTTTTCTCCCTTTCTCTTTCTCTTCTCTCTCGCTCTCTCTCTCTCTCTCTCTCTCTCTCTCTCTCTCTCTCTCTCTCACACACACACACACACACACACACACACACACACACACACACACTTTTTGATTGGACTTCCAAATAGTTTAGAATCTACCTCAAGGTTATAGGAAATACAGAGAAGTGATTCAGAGCATTATCCGCCACAAATAAAGACAGAGGTGTACCACGCCGGGTAGTTGTTTCGTGGCCACGGAACAATCGGGTCTCGAACCAGCAGCCTTCGTCCCTAACCACCTTGGTTCAAATGGGCAACACACATATCCATTGTACCAAATCCTGCTTGTTAAAAAAAATGGAGGTGGGTATGCGTGAAGGCCATAATACACATGGCCCAGTTGTGTAGGAGTGTATTTATTCTCGTGCAATTGCTTTATTTTATTCGGTGTTGCCCACGTATGGGATGTTATATGTGTAAGTCCATCGGCAATAAGGAGCATCGAGATTATACTCCCGTTTTTGCCACCATGGATTCAGATTCAGATTCAGATTCAGATTCAGATTCTTTTATTCGACAATAAATTCAATACATTTCAATTGTTAGGTAATAATGACAGAAATATATATATATATATATATATATATATATATATATATATATATATATATATATATATATATATATATATATATATATATATATATATATATATATTAACAAATGCAAAACAAAAAATATAAGAAGCAGTACATTATTACCACAGTGAACAGATAGTCAGGATGACCCAGCTAAGGATAAAGACATCCGCTCTCGCTGGGACACCGAAATAAATGTACGTGGTAAGTTAACACCTTGTTCTGCAGACAAATTTGCTTTTACCAAAATTTTAGGTGACTTTTCACTAAGTATTCCTTTATTATCATTCACTAAATCTTTATCGATTAAATGCTTCGAGCTAATAATTCTTATTTGAACAAATGTGTAGGCAGCCAAATTTCCGTTTTACGCTGTCGTGGTTTCTTTGAAGATGTTTCTAAGTCTCAAAATAGTAAGAAATGAAGCTTTTGCCCACAGTTCAAACTTACTTGCATTATATACTTAGCTAATACATTTGGGCAGGTGGATGCTCATTTGCTGAATCTTTAGCTTTTTTGTTTATCTTGTTTGATTTCAAATATGAAATATATGCGTAAGGGTTACAAAATATATCAAACTAATTTTATACTCACTGGAATATAGAAAATAATTCAGATCTTTAGTGTCACAAGATTTGGGTACGCATGCTCCCAAATTACCCGTATTCTGGAAAAAAGGAAAATCAGCATGTGAAAAGCATGTGTCGTTAAGCTCCCTGGTGTTACAAAACCGAACTCTAAAAACTCAACTCGCCAAAATTCCAAAACATATATACTTGAAGATAATTTGTGCTGGACACGACTGCAGTTTTAATAAAAACTCCACCACATTCATAGCTCTGGTCTACAACTTTTATCTTAACATTTTCTTTCCTGTAAGCGAAAATGTCAAGCGAAAACATCAACCCAGACATCAGATACGTAAATACATTTGATATAAAATACAAAACCAAATGCATATATGCATGTCAAAATAATGATAATAGTTTGTACATACAAACAGTACCGTCATTACAAGAATGGATTAATATGTTAGCGTTGTCACTAGTTGGTCTGATCTTTTAATGTTCGTATGAAACGTGTAGCTGAATACTGGTGTATTTTTGAGCTCTGTTGGACATTAACTGAATATCAAAGCTTCGATTTCAAATTTACATTTTTACGTAATGTACCATTTCAAGTTTGGAAAAACATTTATAACAGGCAACTGTGCATTATGTAATTAACATCCATTAATGGAAGCTAGAATATTTGTTTGCATTGAGGGCCCTACAAACAAGTCACACCCTTCCAATACTTAATTCTCTTTCACACCACAGTGTGCGTCAATTAATCCAATGGTATAAAATTTTGTTATTTCTAGCATAATTTGCTTATCTTGTAATTTGAAGAGTCTCTGGTCTCTCCTCACGGTAAAATCAACCATCAATGTTTATAGATGCTAGTTTTACATAGCTACAAAACATCAGTACTAGCTAATCAATGGGAATGTACAAGCAGATTGTTAAATCACCGGAGAGGATTGACACAATTAATACATATTAGAAACTGCTACATAGGAATCAGCTGTAAAATACTTGTCTGTGTCAGCAAAGCTGTACGCCATCATTTTTGCAGGTCACTTCAGTAAATTAACGGATCATTTCCATTTGAAGTATTTATTGTTCAATATGCAAGTGACAATTTTAAAGTATTACAAAGACACATATAGGCTCCATTGAACTCATTGACCTAAAGACATGAATATATGATATGCACCCTACATATCGAGTTGTGTAAAAACATGCTTCCTCTTATCATGTTTATGGTACAAGTCATGATTATTTTCATAAACTTCTAAATTTTATATTCTTAATGATGGTACCGAATACAACTTATCTTTCACATTGTATACCTGCAGCTCTCTCTCTCTCTCTCTCTCTCTCTCTCTCTCTGGCAGACAAAACATTTGCAAGCCTAGATTTTTCTTCTGACCATCATGTGCATTGGGATCTTTTTTACTGTGTTGCTTATCTGTATTCAATATGTGCTATATATTATACAAACTCGAAACATGATGTAATGCATGAACTTGAGATCTCCAGTGGACATTGGTTACTGAAAAACATTTAAACTGCTGCCAGTTAATCCTTAATTTGAAGTGTTGTCATACTGCCTTTGCTTTAATTTCGAGCAGTTGTATGTAACCATTTCATATATTTGGCCTTTTCACAGCATTACAGAACCACATAATCATCAAATATATACATTGTGCTTTGAACATAGCAGTTATTTCCTGACTAAAATCATAAAGATTTATTTTCTGAACAAAATTCAACATAATTGCCACAATATGTTGCAACTTAGGGGTGCAACGTCTGTCTTGTTTGCATACGTATACATTTTCTTTTATTTCTAGCCGAAAGAGACATACATTCAAGATGTAAAACAAAGCCACATTCTTGTCCTAGACCTACCCAGAAAAGTAACCAAGTAACAAGCATAATTCAGTGTATGAGATATTTCTCCACAATCCATATAAGGGTATCGGGCACTTAAGAAGTGAGATCATAGTCATTTTTACTGTGAAAATCCTATTAGGAAAGCTGGATACAGATGGTCATATGACGTAGCACTGCCATTCTAAAAAGATGAACTATAGTCCTGTTCTTGTAACTTGTCACACTTCCGGGGCGTTTTCAACTGCAGTGAATCTGTGAAATTCGCATTTCTTGCTCGACCACATTCAAATTGTAGCATACTGAGCTTGTCTAATGATAATGTGGATGGTGGCAGCAGATGTGTGGCTTGTAACAACGTCCCTTGTTTTGTTCTCCCAGGTTGGGACGTTTCATGTTATGCGAACACGTTGGAAGCTTTTTGTACAAGTGACGGGAAACTATAGCTTAATGCTGGGTACTGGTATTCAAAATGGGAAGTGTGTTCATCTTTATGTGTAGTTCAGAAAACTGTGTTGGCTCTGTAAATTGAACTCTTAAACTGAGCTGTAGATTGTCCATGGGTTTTACAGAAAACATACAAACAAAACCAACCAACCAACAAAACAAAACAAAACAAAACAAAACAAAAAAAAAAAAAAAAAAAAAAAAGAAGAAGCTGAATCCCACCCTTCACCCGCCGTGTGAAACTTTTCAGTGAGTAGTGCGGTCAGCATAAATTCGTGAAGGCTCACTTCCACTAATCATTGGTGAACACCCGAAAATGTGTATATTCTGTCACAAACATGGCTTATAGATTCTACAGGTGACATAAAAGTGCAACTGATTGCGGCTATGATTTGAAATGACGGATGCCAGTACAAATATGGATATATGTCTTTACTTTTTTGGAAGCACTGTAAGAAAAAAATTCGCACAAACTTACGCGTACTCATGTGGAAGAACTAATGGAATATGGATTGTTTATTGCAAGTTTTATAGTTTTCTAAATAGACCTTTCAGAGTTGAGTGGACAAAATATGTATTTATCAGTCGCAGTTTTTCATAATTCAAAATGAGGCAAGGAAATACCCGGATACTTATTACAGAGATCATCTAACGGTATGCGAATCCTGCAGTTTCACTCCCACAAATGACATTAATTTTTCTTTACTTGGAGAGGAATCTGATTAACAAACATTTTTATCACTCATAACATTTAAGCTAATAATCGGTCGTAAAAGCTGAAGATTATAAAGAAAGAGAAGTTTGCCGGAGGTGCTGATGAAAGCGAGATACTTACCACTGGTCCAGCTTCGTAGTATACAAATTCAGGATCAACAATGTAAACCTTGCAATATCTGACGTCTGGATGGGTATCTGCCTTGGCAGCCTTGTTGTCAGCGATGCCCATACACTCGTCATAATTCCCCAGCCACAAATAATTGCCATCAATGACTCCCGCTCGCACTCGCCCCCATGAGTCCCACGCTGGAATGGAAATATTTTGAAATTTAACTATCTGAGATCAGTTGAATGTATCTGTATTTCATATCCATAGAATTGGGTTATTGGATGAGATTTTATCATAGCGGAGCTGGAAATTGGGGGGGTGGGGTGGGGTTGTATGCTCTGAATGTTTGTCCGTTTACCTGTTACCCCTTTAATTGATAACAAAAAAGAAATATCGTGCTTATTCGAAATGTAATTCCAGAATCAAATTTCCCGCAAAACAATATATATCACGCAAAATTCAGCGCATGTGTAGTTCCAGGAAAGGAGAGATTAATGGCCCACGTCGATCACTTCCCTTGTACCCTTTGGGCACATTGCACCCAAAGGCACAGCTAAGACGTCTGTTGATTCAGTTTCCAAAGTAACATAGAAAGGGTTGCAATATGCGTTACCCAATGTACATTTTGGTATAAAAGTTGTTATGCATTGAAACGTGTGACTTGACAATTTGCAGATCAAGCAAAAGCAGAACTGAGATTATATTCAATCAAAATGCCACAGGTGATGTACCAAAATATACACGCAAAAAAAAAAAAAAAAAAAAGAAGAAGACTACGGTCAAAATGTGTAATTTGACAGTGATACAATCCCTCAATGTTGGTTCTAAAATTGTGAAAAGTAAAAGCATGCATGTTATTTGTATTATGACCACTTAACAAATGAAAATTATAGTAATAAGTATTCTTACCTAAAGTAAAAAGTTGCTCTCTGAAATTGATTGAAAACTGGAAGTATTACAGGTCAGTCACTGAGATACTGGATTATCAATGTTACATTATAGTAGGCATTGTTATATTGTTAAGGGCATTGTAATAGACATCTTTATAATGTTAGTCATTGGGATATTGGAGTCTCACTCTCACACTGCAATGTAGACAAACAGGGTTGGGTATCGCAAGTCGGTCAATATTAACACGATTTTCCCGATTTTTTGGCAATATTTGGTCCAAACAACTTGATAGGTCAAAATATCAAACAATTTTATGTGCCTAATAAGGAAGCCCCGTGAACAGTGAGCACCGTCACATTAACAATAGGTCTATTACACTACATTGGAATTCTGGTCAAAAAGGGGGTGGGGGTAAAATACAATTTTTAAGATGGTTTTGATAATGAATGAGTCCAGATTTCATCATGAATAAGTGGTACTTTCATCAAAAAGTGCGCTAGGTTCGTTTCGCAGTTATAGCAATATATCGTAGCGTGCCCAGTGGAGCCTTACATGATTCTATTTTGTTTTAATATTGTGTGTATATATGATGGGGAATCTTACACCCCTGATTCCGTTTCGACACGTTCATCATTCATGCAATGTGTGATCTTGTACTTCCCTGCATATTTCTTCTTGTGTTACGTTAAATTGAAATATAAATATCACAACTGTGTTATTCGGGATAAAAATGAAACTTTTTTTCCCAACATACTGTGCAAAAAGAGAAAAGACCATTTCAAAAATTATGTAGTGTGATATCTTTATTACATAAGCTTTCAAACCGGCTTCCTGCCACAGCAAATGACACTAAATTTCATTAAAGTGAATATGAAAGCACCATAAAAGGAGCTATCTTTCATTACATCGTCAGTGCATTCTCGTTTAAATTACATGCTTAACTTAATTTTATAAAAGTTAATGAAAAGGACCACAAAATGAGCCATCTTTCATGCATTCAAATTACGGACTTGTGTAAAATTTAAATATCAATTTAGGCCAAAGAAGTATTCATATTTGGTACCAAAAAAATATGTAGTTAGAAAAAAATCAGATTTCGAATTAATGCTCACAACCTGAAAATTGAAACCAGCAGACACAAAATACCAACTAAAACGCTTCTAGAAGACCGAAAATGTGACACTAATAGAAAACTAGAAGGCTATTTACATATTTTTTGTCAAATGTAAAAAAATTATCGTTGTAACGAACACCTATTTGCAAATTATGCAACATTTTTCCTACATTTTCCAATCTCGCAAACCTAGGATTTTTTTTAGTATGACACTGGATGATACTGTTATAAATTACAATGCTGGGCTATATATCGAGGAAATTATCAAAACCAGAGGTCAATTCTGGTGTTACAAGTCCGTGAAATAGTTAATTAAGTACCATCTTCAAACATTTTGATTGCAAATTTTTGTTCATGTACATATGTTCATAGCAAAATGTCAAAGTGTATTGTTTGATGCAGCCGAATGAGGTTTAGTCGTTCATGTATCACTCATTTATCATATTTTCAGTTAATATTCAGACACCATGAAAAAAAAATTGTTTTTACGAATGTGTGTAGAGGGTTGTGCAAACAGCTTGTGCTCAGCTGAACCAAGCGAGATAATTTGATCTTGGTTACTTGGTTACTTGGTTGGTTTATCCTTCTTGTCCTTTAGGTAGGGATCTCAATCTTCTTTTGAATGCTGATTGAGACGGGGCAGACACTACTTCCTCTGGGAGACTATTCCATTTGTTGACTACTCTGTTGGAAAAAATATTTAAAAGTGTCTGTCCTTGTGTGCTTCTTTGCTAGTTTTAAAGAGTGACCACGTAAAGAACGATTAGTGTAAGAAAAGAATCTGTCTGAGTTATTTTTATACAGACCATGTATCATCTTATAAGTCTCAAACATGTCACTAAACCTTTTACGTTCTTCAAGAGAATCTAATTTAATGTCTTGCAAAGAAAGCCGCAAACAACGTCTCTGCACCGATTCTAAAAGTTCAATGTCTCTTTTATGCCAGGGGCCCCATACATTTGCCCCGTACTCAAGCACTGGTCTTACTATGCTTTTGTATAATGTTTCTACTTTATTGTCTAATCCTGTAAAACACCGTTTAATCAGACCTACTCTCTGATTAGCTTTGTTTACAATACTCTGAATATGCCACTTAGGCGATAGGTCATCTGCAATCAAAACACCTAGGTCTTTCTGCTGCTTAACTTGGCTCAAATTGACACCATTAAGAGTGTTAACATAATCTTCTTTCTCCTTTATCTTTAAAACAACACATTTATCAGCATTAAAATTCAACAACCAAGTGTCTGACCTACTACCTAGGGTATTTAGATCTGTTTGCATTTTTCACAATCAGAAACTGTATGAATTGTTTTGTATACCTTAGTATCATCAGCAAACATTTTTGTGATTGATGTTATAATACCTGGAATATCATTGACATATATCAAGAACAATAACGGACCCAGGATACAACCCTGGGGAACACCGCTAGTCACATTTTGCCATCCTAACACACCATTTCTGAGAACTACTCTCTGTCTGCGTCCTCTAAGGAATCACTCTATCCATCTTAATACTTTCCCTCGAATACCTGCTTGTTTAATTTTATGTATAAGTCTTGTATGAGGTACAGTATCAAATGCCTTAGCAAAATCTAAATATACAATGTGAGTCTCAAACTTATTGTCAAGGTTACTCGACCAATCAAACAAACATTCTAACAACTGGGTCACACAACTATAGCCATCCTGAAAGCCATGCTGGTCACAGCTAATGGTTCTATTGGAAAGTATTAATCTAAGCATATGTTCATGGACAATTCTCTCAAAAAGTTTGATAACTTGACTGGTAAGGGAGACAGGTCTGTAATTGGAACAAACCTGCCTGCATCCCTTCTTAAGTAAAGGTGTGACATTCGCATCAGGCCAGCTTTGTGGTAAATATCCTGTCTGCAATGAATGTGAGAACAATAAAAACAAGGGAGTATCTAAGTTGAGGCAGTTTCTTAACACATTAATACTGACTCCATCTGGACCACTGGCTTTATTTGGCTTGAGCCTACAAAGTTTTTCTCTAACAGTATGTGGTGAAATGTCAATATCGAGTAATATATTCTGTTGGTCAGGACCTTGAGGTAAAGGTATTGTCACATCTGGTTCAACTGTCAACACAGAAGTAAAGTATGTATTAAGTAATTCAGCCTTATCTGAGTCAACTACTGTCTTAGCATCACCATCTAGTAACGGGTCTAGCTTCTCATAAATGTCGTGAAAAGTTTCCCAATTAACTTCAATGTTCCTATAAGTCAACACCTCATCCCAGATATACTCCAAAAGTTTCTGGTTAAAAGCTGTGCAATTACCTTGTGAGTATAAATAAATCTTACGGGGCTGATGTGTAATTCTGGGAACAGGGCAATTTATAGTTACCCATACTACATTATGGTCACTCCTTGAAAACCCTTCATAGACAGAACAGTCCAGAACTGAGTCTGTATCTCCAACAAAGGCAAGATCTAGTATATTGTTGAGACGAGCTGGTTCTGTTACGACTTGGGTCAATAGATTGTCACAAATAGTATCAATAAACTTCTCTTCAAAGGTGCGGACACAAGTCATGTTACTCCAATCAATATTTCTAAAGTTAAAATCTCCAAGCAAAAGACAATTCCCAGTATCAATTTTACTGATTGAGTGGGACAACTTGTGTAGCATCTGCTCTTCATCAACCTCAGGCCTATAGCACCCTCCTATAAGCCACCTTACTTTAGGGAGAGGATTAATGTTTATCCCTAATATCTCGGCATCTACCTCTGCTTCTAAATATCTGGTTGGATGTAATATATCTTAACCAAAATCAGAACTCCACATCTATCATTAACTTTGTATGTACCTGGAGAGTAAAAATCTATATTCCTGTCTTTCCTGAGGCATACATAACCTTCCGGGGTAAATTCAGAGTCTTAGATGCTATCATCAAACCATGTCTCAGTTACTACAACAATGTCGGGATCATGCTCTGTCAGAAAGGAGGTAAAGTGTGCAAACTTGGACCTCAAACATTGTGCATTGAAGCTTTCTTATTATGAATTGTGGTGCTCATATATTTACAGTGCTCTGACACATCGTGATTTTCTACTGGTTTGTTACTTTTGTGATTTTGCCCTTTTTTAAGACATAACGGTCGTTTGGGTTTGAGCCCTGGTCTCTTGTAACTTTTTTTGAAGGGCAACATCTTGTTCTTTTTCAAGTTTGGTCATGTCTGGTACAATAAATATTTTCTTGGGGTTGAAACCATTTGTTGTACTGGTAGCTGATCTAACCCTTGTAGCATTTTTAAGACATAATTTCTTGTCTTCCAAGTTGTCAAACTTGACCCTGATTGGCCTATATCTAATGCTACTCTGAGTTGTAGTGTTATCACTAGCATTCTGGGGTTCAACATTATCTCTTCCTTCATTAGTTTCTCTGGTAGGATTGGCTGGCCTAGTACTAGAGAGATTTCCAAGTCGTACTACCGTGTCAATATTACCAGTGGGTACGCCTATGGCTGCAAAAATTTCTTTAACTACCTCTTCATCATTAACCTCTTCACCTTCCTCAACACCTCTAATGATAATATTTCTTTCCCTCCTTTTTATCTCCTCTGACTCAGACTTGACTAGTGAAACTCTTGTGTTTGTCTTTGAAATGTCCTGAGATAAATTTGTCACGTCCTCCTCCATCTTCTTTACTCTTGCTCCTAAACTATCAACATTAGCTTTTTCTGCTTTGGTTGGTAGCACCCCTTCTAATTTCTGAATTCTCCCTTCAATCTTATTACAATATTGTTTACACTTCTCCTCGATGTCTGCATCAACCTGAACAGCTGTCATTGCTGTCAATTCACAATCTTCACAAAAGTAGTGAAAATTTATGGGACTTGATGTTGCAAAAGTGTACTGTTCATCTGACATCTTTAAGCAGTCCTGGCAAGTCCACCCCCCACATCTCTCACACTCAATCATGTGGTTCTTTTGTCCATTTAAAAAAATCTGCAAACATTTCAGACAGGGGGCTGCTGGATCCTCCCCTCCCAATGCTACAAAGGGGTTGGATATATCTAAAGCAGACATTGAAGTGGGTGTAGAATTGCTTCTAGAACTTCTAGTAGTTGTATCTCTTTGGCTAGCACCTCTTGTTTTACCTCTGGTACCCCTTGTACCTCTATTGCCTCTCATAATTAGGCCAGCTCAAGTGCACAGTAATATTTGAGAGTAATGTATAAGGTATACAAATAAAAAATGTCAAATCAATATAATATATGCAAGAAAGGTTATATAGTTCTACAGTACAAAATACAAGATCAATAGATCAATGCAATAGAACAAAAGCAAATCTGAATACAAAAATATCTATTTGCATTCAATATATACAAATCAGAATACTCGTGTGCATGAGCAAATCAACACTTCTATTCACAGTGCTTGTCACACATCATCATCAGACTTACTGAGTACATGCAATGAAGCTTGTAAATCAGATGTCAATCTCAGTCTCTCATGCGTGGAGGTGAGTGTAGAATGATGTTTCTCTTAATGATTAGACCTAAGTGAAATATGTAGAAGAAATTATCATGAGTAAGCATGCAATGTCTGTACAGCTTAGATATATTGCCTTGGCTCGAGTCGGCTTGAGCGATAATAGAGAATTTATGCAAATGACTTCGATCAAAGTGATTGGACCAGTGTTGTATTCTTCCGCGATCCACGGAATGTAATATTATCACTTACACTTATGTTTTTGGTGATTGGTGTCTTTCACGTCCTAATCCTATCTAAACCTAAGCTAACTGTGAGGTGCCCTAACAGTGATCGTTTTATAGTGCAGTTAGTGAGCCGAGAGCGGAACATCCACCTCTTCTACCCAGGGCGACTCTGGGTCAAAAGTACGATCACTGGAAAAAGCCTTGTTAGTGACAAGAAAATAATAAATCTCGGTGCAGTGCTCCCTGATGCTAAGATTATGTACCTAATCTTATGCCTAATAATCTAAGTTTGACTGTATGTTTAATGGCGTCTGACAGCGGGATTCATTGGTACAAAACCTTTTCACAGTTTCTGACGTGCCCTTCTGTGATTATTGAGTTGATCTTTTCTTTGGCTACTTTAGGAGGATTCTCCTCAATCAGGATCAGTCCTATTTTAGATTGATCATTAACCAAATCTTTTTCTTGCTTATTTCTGATTTTCTGAGTGAAAATATTTGAACCCTCTATGCCCCAAAAAGTCTCATAGACATTTCTACAAAAGTGAAATGAACATCGACATTATAACAATGGCGATATGGCTGGCGGCGGGAATTTCGAAAAATGCGTGTGTCAAAAAAAGAGTAACTTAGCTCCAAATAAGCAGTTTGATCATCGGCAACCTGTTCCTTTCTGTTCTTAGGACTCTTGTAACGATATCTAAGCAACGAAAATTTAGATCGTCAGCTTAGCGATGAAAAAATCTAGAAAAATTCGCGGAGCAAATCACAGGTCGATCCAGGTCACTCGAGCCTCACTCTCACCTCCTGAGAGTGAGGCATGAGTGCCAAACTAGGCACAGAAATTACAAAAATGTGAAGTGTTGCAATACCTACAATTTGCGTTCAACATGATAAAAATTGGATGAAAAGAGACCACTTTATGGCCAGATGACAATTTCAAAGGCCCAAATGACCTTGACCTTTGACCTAAAAAGGTCACATGTAAATTTAAAATCGTGCGGTGTTACAATAGCTACAATTTGAGCCCAGCATGAACCAAATCAGATGAAAATTAACCGAGTTATGACTGGATGAAAATTCAAAAAGCCAGACGATCTTGACCTTTAGAGGTCACATGTAAATTACAGAAATTACCTTTGACATGATCTTTGACCTTGAAATAACCTTTGGCATTTGGCATGACCTTTCCCCTCGACAAGATCCAAGATGGCTAAGATATTCAAGATTAAAAATTTCAAAAAAGCCCTAATTTGCATAATCTTTAACATATTTTCTTCTCTTTATTTAAAAGCACAAATTTATAAATAGACCTATAATCCTGCCAAATTTACAAAATTTGACAGTAAAGAAAAAAGAGAGCCAAGAAAGAGACAGAAAGAAAGGAAGAAAGAAAGAAAGATAGAAGGAAGGAAGGAAGGAAGGAAGGAAGGAAGCAAGGAAGGAAGGAAGGCAGGCAGGAAGGAAGAACAATGTCTGTGTCGGCACAGAGACATAATTATCGACATTCGTTTTCCTCAATTTTTCGGTAAAGGCCGAAAGCAAATCGTGATCATTGCCTCTGTTGCATGGTTTATATTCACTCTGGACAATCACCACCACTTAATGCTGAATGTATGACACGAAATTTCACGTAATCTCAACTGGCTACCTGGTTTCTTCCAGGACAGTTTCGGACATGGATCAGTGCACTGTTGGGAATGCGTATTTGTTAATTAAACCAGTCTTTTTTACGTCTGGTTTTTCGGCCGTCAGTTGTTTTTTCTTTTATACCCTTTGAGACAAATAAAAGTGCTATTGAGTCACTTTTGTATCAAAATCTTCGCTTTGTAGCTCTGCTGACCAATAGTCATGCCTTATGTGATCACTCATGTCCAAACATGTGCTTGTCAACACGATAGCGTCTACAATTTTTAAGTTGGCCCATTGAAATTTTGGACATATTGTATATATAAAAATCTAGGTTCCTTTCGTTGTTGGTGGCACCACCTAGTGGACATATTGCTCAGGAGCCGAAAAGTTAAATTTGATATGCAAATATAACAATTCTGAGTTGTCCATGTTTCTGAATAATTCGAAATAAATGTTTTCTTTATATAATAAGAGAAGCCGGAAAAGCTATGGGTATGTATTTTTTCTAAATAATTACAGGTGTTTCATTTGCAATACGAATAACTTCATGTCTTAGATATTTTTGGGCGAAAACATGCTGCGTATGCGTTATAAATAAATGTTGCCTTCTCGTATCATGGTCATGGACTTGGTTCGTTGACATTACCGGAAATTTTGAAAGGTACACAGGAAGCCGATTATTTGAAAATTTATAATAGAACTTTAAAGCTTGTAATTTATAAATATCCTCAATCTTAAGCAAACGTCTAAATTTGAAAATAGGATCTGTGTGAGCATTGTTATTACTATGATTAATTATTTGAATGGCTTTTTTCTTAAGCTTTACAAGTCTTTCAGCTTTATCACCCATGCAAGGAGACAGTTGTTTAATGTCGGAAGATTTAAAGAACAATAGATGGTTTGTAAAATATGAGAGGGAAGAAAATTCTTTAATTTGTTCATTATGCCAATTGTCCGAGAAATTTTGATGCCATTTTGTGAATATGATTGTTCCAGCTTAAATTTTTACTAAGTAAAAGACCAAGGAAATTAAATTCGTCGACACATTCAATAGTTTCACTATCAATCGCAAGAAAAGGGATAGTAACATCCCATTGCGGTTGAAGAAGGACCCTATTTTTTTAATTTATTTACCTTCAGTCATGTGCTTATTTTTGTAAGTTCAGAATTGATCAATATAGAAGCCTGACAATTTAAGCCAGTAAGATCAACTGGACTTATCGAGGTAAATAAAGTTGTGTCATCTGCATATATATTGAATTTCAAGTGGGCGGAAGCTAAGGTAATATCATTCGAGTAAATTAGAAAAAGAATGGGGCCTAGAATTGATCCTTGAGGGACTCCTGTATTAATCCTTAATGAGTCAGAGCATATATCATCAAAAACAACATATTGTTTTCTGTCAGTTAAATAAACCATAACATCTTAACTTATAAAGTAAAATGTCATGGTCCAGGGTATCAAAAGCCTTGGAAAGATCCATTAAAATACTGATAGGGATTTCTCCTCTATCCATGTCTATCAATACTCGTTCAATAAATTCCATAGCTGCCAATTCAGTGGAATGGTTTTAACGGAAACCGTATCCGGCCATTATAGAAAAGATTGTATAATTTAAAGAGAGATCTGTATATACATCACTTTTTCAAATATTTTGGAAACTGCAGGCAGTGCTGATATGGGTCTCTAATTGTCCATGAGGAAAGGGCCATATTTCTTAAATATTGCCACCACTTTAGCTATCTTTAATGTATCGGTAAAGATTCCAGTCGTCAGCGACTGATTTACAATTAGAGTAACCGATCGTAAAAGTTGAGACTTAATGAGCTTCAATAAATTCATTGATAATCTGTCAAGACTCGTAACTATATTTACCTTTGAATGCATTAATGGTATCAAGGATCGTTTCCTGAGTAACGAGATTGAAATTAAAAGAATATGGAACTGGATTCCTGAGATAATATTTAAAAGAAGAATCATCAGGGGAGTGTATCCGAGAAGCCAAATTGATACCAATATTGGTGAGAAATGAATTGAGACTGTTTGCAATAATTGATTTATAAGTGACAGTCTTACCATTTTTCTTAAAAAACTCAGAAAATTAATTTTTTCTTTTTTGCGCCTATTTAGAATACCATTTATAGATATTCAAGGTTTCTTAATATCATTTTTGTATCTTTCAAAACGAGACTTAAAATAGTCCTTCCTTGCTACACGTATACTATTTTTTAGAATTTTGTTTAAAGTTTTCAGATTGTTGCACCGAGATTCATATTCCTCACTATCATGAGGAAGTTCTTTGAAGTATTTATAGAGAGAATGTCTGCTTGAAATGGGGCGAAAAATCCCCTGAGTGATCCAAGGATTCTTCTCATGTTTATATTTTTTGTATTTCACAATTCTGATCGGGAAGTTGTTATTAAGCGATTGAGTAATAGATGTATGTAAAACCGAAAAGGAAATATTAGGATCACTATTTAGTTCCTTGTCGAGTTTCCCATAGGCGGAAGCATCAATTAATTCCTTTTTTTCAATTTATTTACTGCATCTGATTGTGGATTACAAATGTGAACGTATTTAGGTGGAACATTTTTTTTTATATTAGTAGCATTAATACAGATAAAACTTGGAAAATGATCAGAAATCCTAGATACTAGGATTCCGGAATTTAAAGAATTTTATATTTGTATCAATTAGTTTTATTAGAAAATTATCAATTATAGTTCCCCTTCGTGCAGAAAGGCTGGTAGGAAATGCAATTTGTGGGAAAAAACTTAAGGATGCAACAGTGTCAAAGAAAAATCCGAAGACAGGTCTATCGTGAATTTTTGGGAAATCATTATATTGAAGTCTCCAGCTATGATCACTTCACTTTCGCGCTGTAACATATTTTGTAATAATATAGTTAATTCATCAATAAAAGTGTTATAATTTTCACCTAAATCCCTCGGTGGTCTATAAATGTTTCCAATAATTAACTTTTTATCGCAATTATCAATTTTTACTTCAATAAACTGACCTTCAAATACATCAGATTGAGAGTATGCATCAATTATTTTATAATTGTAATAATCCCGCAGATAAATAGCTAGACAGCCACGATTTGTATATATTTTTCCCTGAGATATCAAAGTATAACCTTCCAACTGCAAAAGAGATAAATCAGAATCGTCACGGAGCCATGTTTCTTACAAACAATTAACACTAGGTAGACAATCATGTGCTTCTAAATTATGTAATGAAATTAATTTTGTAATTCGTCAAATTTAGCGTTCAGTGACTCACAGTTAAGACTAATGATAGTAAAATAATTTTGTAATTGTTTTAAATGGGTTATAAGTTGATCAATATCATAATACGGAGATTGTTTAATTAGCTGAGGTTCCAATGAATTTGGGTCGTTTTCGTTTTGAGTTGTATGTAGCTCTAAAATGGAAGTTAAAGAATTTACGTCAACTCCACCAAGACCATCTAAAATCGAGCCAGAACTAGCCATGATCAGAGAAAGGCAACACTTGTAGTAAACCTAGCAATGAAATCGAGAAGATATAGATTACGAGAATGACGACAGTTGTGAGATTTCTCTAATTAAACAGCTGAAGTAAGAAGAAACCTGTAGCCAAATCAAGTTTACCTGAATACCCTGAAATATTTGGGGCTGAGAAATTATAAAAAAGAATCGCAACTGATGTACAATAAGAAAAACATCACTACAAGAAATACCTGAATGTAATCAAGATAGAACCTACTATCTTGACTACATAAAAGGAAAAGCAAAAAATAGAACAGCGATATTCAAAGTGACAGAGCGCCAAGAGTACTCTCAGGGTCAGTTCACTTAATTAACAAAGCTGATCACAGCTTGAAACACGATGAAAGTGTTTATCTTAACTAGAGCTTGAAATAATGTACATATCAAATGACAAACTGAAATCGTACAGTTGTATAATATACACGTAGAACTTACCTGAAACTTAATGAAAATCAAAACAATATGATAACTTACATAACAAGCCTGATAAGGCAGCGAAAACACAGAATTTAGATCATACAATTTTCATACAATAATGAGTATGGACCTTAAATTGCACGGTAAGATCTACTATAAATTGATACCAACAAAACGGACCTTCAATGATAATATGGATGATTCACGTCACCACCCACCAGTGGAATTAGGAAAAGAAAGAATGTTACTTCAAAGTCCACGTTGGACTTCACAGGTGGACGCTATCTTGTCACTCACATTATACTTTACCTTTAGTTTGCATACTACATTATAAAACATGTGTCCATATAAATTATGTGAAAGTGAAAGAAGAACTGTGTAGACCTGCGCAAAAACAAATCTATAAGATTGAGATATACAAAATATACAGAATTTGTAATTTTCACAGTTCTTTGTCATGTGAGAAGAATAGGAAAAAGTAAAGCGTGTATAAATGCACAAAATGCACTCAAAAGAGTGACACTGATTCATGAGAGAAAAAGTGAACCTGCGCATAAACGATTTAATTAGTAGACTAAACCCGGCGCAGCTTGTATTTCATATTTCGTCAAGTGAAAAGAGTAAAGCGCATACAAATACAGATAATACTTGCATATTATATAAATTTTAACATGCAAATATTTTTCTTTCGTATGGGGAGGTAAGGATAAATTCACCTTAACTGAATAACATACAAGGATAAATCAAATTCCCATTTCATACAAAGAAAACAATATATCTTTAGGAAAGCATCGTGGGAGAAATTATCAGAAATAATACCAATAATAATATGTGACAACAAAGTCCACGTTAAACTTCACATGCGGGTGAACCGATCTTGTCACACACATCATACTGAACCTTAAGTTTGTATCCAACATAATAAAGCATGAGTCCATGATGTCACGATTTTGTAACTACACGTGATGCAAACTTTAACTGATACAGTATCGTGATTAAACAATCAAAAGTATGTGTCTATACCAATTATGTGAGAAAGAAAGAAGAAATATGTAGACCTGCGCATAAACAAGTTTGTAAGTACAACAGGCAGAACAAATTAAGTTATAACTTTTTTTCTTTACAATTCATTGTGATGCAATAAATATAGAAAAGTGAAGAATATATAGATGCACAAACGCACTCAAATAGTAACGCGTCTCTCTTAAATTATTCATTTACCCTGATGAAAAAAGAAAAGTGAATCAGCGCATAAAACAGTTCAATTAGAAGACCAAACCCAGCGCAGGTTGTCTTTCGTGTTTCTTCATGTGAATAGAGTAAAGCGTATATAAATGCAGATGATACCCTCATCTGTACACATATAGCACGCGAATAATTTTTTCTTTTGTACGGGGGAGATAAGGGTACAAAACACCTTGACTGTCAACATACACAACGAGGATACATCAAATTATCATTTCAAACAAAGAAAACTATATATCTGAAGAAAAGCGTTGTGGGATAAGATTATTAAAAACATCACGAATAACATGTGACGACAACATTAAACTTCATAAGTGGAACGACATCAGAGAGGCTCAGACCCCGCCACCGCGCTCCGCCCGCCCCACCCTCCCCCTCTCCAGTCCAGGAAAACTCATTTTCCGGAGAGGCGACACGCAAGGGGGACGGGTCACGGCAAAAAAATCAATTAAAGGCCCACCCATATCGTTTAGGATCGTCCGAAAAGCCTTGTACTTTAATACACCTTTGGGGAAAAGATTTTTGCTCCTTGCGTCTCCTTAACGACCCCATGTCCCAGCTCATTTAAGCAAATTATTGCAATAACATTGGGCCAGTTACTACTTTTAATCCAACAAAAGTTTCCAGATTCACATTTGCACACAACCTGTTCTGGATTGACCCCCGAAAACTGGGACAGTGTAGTTTCTGGACCGTTGAAAGCAGCGGGGACCATATCCACAACGGCCGGCATGCACAGGTCATTATGAAACAGTCGATTTGTCATTATGTGTTAGTGACAACCAGTGTACTCAGAAGCAATAAGGCAAAAATTTCATGGAATTATTTTAACAATAGACTCGGAAATATGGACAATAAAGAAAAAGGAACGGAACGGAACTTTGCCTATTATTACATCTAAAATGACGCTATCAACAGTTGGCTTGGTATTGCCGAATGGTTACAGCACTGGATACTTTCACGCTCTGTTAGTCGTTTTGCGAGCTCCACTGAATCCTGTGTTCTTTCTTTCTTTCTTTCTTTCTTTCTTTCTTTCTTTCTTTCTTTCTTTCTTTCTTTCTTTTCTGTCTGTCTGTTTCCTTTGGTGCGTTAAACCGTTGAGATACAAGCTATGCGGCCATGATTAAAGAAAGAAGAAAACTGAGATATTTCACGGTTCTATCTCTGTCTGTCTGTCTAGCTATCTATGTATTGATTATCTGCGTCTCTCTCTCTCTCTATCTATCTTTCAATCTATCTATTTATCTATCTATCTATCTATCTATCTATCTATCTACCTACATACCTATCTATCTATCTGTCTATCTACCTAATTATCTATCTATCATCTGCCTGTCTGTCTGTGCACTCCATCAACCTTTTAATGCAAAAACAAAAAACATTATGCATTTCTGGACCAATTAAATATCATAATAATTAAAAGTTAAAAAGATAATATTTATGAGTTTACTTGCATATTATGCAAATGGATTTTTTTTTTTCTGAAAGTACACAGTATGCTAATAATCTAGTTAACGCGAGAGAGAGAGAGAGAGAGAGAGAGAGAGAGAGAGAGAGAGAGAAAGAGAGTTTGACAGCACGACTTGCAGGTTAGCTATTAAGCATATCCTGTCAGCACAATTTGCAGACATAAATCACAAAGAGAAGACACAGATAATATCATTTATAGTATTGCGGTGGGAAAACTTTATCATAAACCTATACACCCCCCCCCCCCACACACACACGTACAGCTCAGTACACCGCAAATCGACCGCAGTTCAAGTTTTTTTGTTTTTGTTTTTTGTTTTTGTAAAGAATGTTCAATTGCAGCACGGTACACAACTGCAGGATAAGGTTGATTCAAATAAAGATGGTTATTCAGTTTAGGGATGACTTCACGAGCTGGACAAATTTTCTTCTTTTATAACAGAAAGACAAATGAAAAGGAACATATGGGTTTACCTACACATACAGTAAATATAGGGAATTGGCAGCAACTTTCCTTTTGATTATTATTATTATTATTATTATTATTATTATTATTATTATTATTATTATCATTATTATTATTATCATTACTATTATTACTATTACTATTAATATTATTATTCTTATTATTATTCTTATTATTATTATTATTGTTATTGTTATTGTTATTGTTATTATTATTATTATTATTATTATTATTATTATTATTATTATTATTATTATAAGTAATTTAAGAAAAATTGTTTTGATAGCATGTTTTTGGCATGAAAGGTAATGACTTCCATTCTTTTCTGATATGCCTAAATGCACATTTACTCAGTATTAAAAAAATACTCAAAATTGACTGTATTTTCTCAAGTGTCACAAACCTGACACATTAAGTTGACACATTGACTCAGGGTTGGCAGTTAAATAGAGCTTAATTGTTTGAGGAGTAGGTGTCATCATGGAGTTTGTTTTACATCTCTGGTGCAGGATGTATATTGTTACAGTCCTTGTTAGGATTTCCCTTGGTTTGTACAGGTGGTCTAGCTGCAACTGTTTATTTTACAATCACTGGGACTGAATATAATGCCCCAGCTTGTTTCCACTTCAGTTAAACATTGGCGGATGGTTTAACTAGGATAAGCTGTCCAGCTAGAAAGGGTACATATTGGTTCAGGGGTAAGTCAAATTGTTCTTATCTGAACTTGTACTATGGAAATTTGGTAATTATAGTTTCTTTGACAGGTATTCTTCTTTGATATGAAGCTCTGCATTTATAAGCAAAACTTCACATATTTAGCTAATTCATCAATTGCCACGTTCATATTTATTCATTATTATGTGGGTTATCTTTGCTGAATATTTAGCTTAGACAAGGAGCCGCCAATCAGAGAGACATGTACGGGTAAAAGGCTCCGAAACATGTTGAGTAGTTACCCGCTGAAGACCCTTTAATTTATTTGGGCTAATACAGCCTATGTCAAAATTTTACAGAGGAACGTGTGCAATATATACAATAGAATTTCTATGTATATTAGTTAGACAGGGACAGGTTAGCTTATGGAGAGTAAAGAGTTCGGACTACGGAATAGAGTAATGACTACTAGGAAGTGGTTTTGGACAAAAAGACACAAATACAATAGTAACTTATATCATTATCATCATCATTGTGTTCTTACGAAAAGGTCCTTTTTATGGAGGGTGAGGAATTATTGCATTCATGTGTGCAGTTTTCATTCACTTATTTTCTTGAACTTTCTAAGAATATATACCAATTATTTCAAATACTCTTTTGGGAGGACTTGGTGCCCCTGAAAAGGGCCGGGGGGGGGGGGCACATCAAGTTGATTCTACGTACATGTTCAAAAATCCTTCATCATCGGTACCACTGTCTGATTGGTCACTCTCGTCACTGCTATCATCCCCCAATCGGATGACCAATGGGTCCACTGTGGCTTTTATGATACCTGAAGAGACCATGAAATCCTCCTCTATTCCAATAATCTTCTGCACTGCCTGGGAAAAAGTGTTAGCTTTCACCTTTTGAAGTCCTTGCATCGTCAGTTTCTTCAGGTCTTTCAGTTTAAATGTGTTCTCTACTGCCACGGACCCCTTTACTAAACCCCATATCATCTTAATGGGGTTAAGTTCACAGTGGCGTGGAGACAACCTCAGTACTTCATGTCCATGATGACCGGCTATAGCATCAGTTTGGAAGACTGGTTTGGGCTTCTGTAACTTCACCAACTTGTACACCTCTGGTTTGGTGATGTCAAGAGGCACATCAACTTCCTTGACTTCCAGTCATCGCACCATGTCTCCTTTACGGCTGTTGGATGTTGGCGAACTCGAATTGTCTTCCAATACATTGCGGTAGCTGGCATTCTCCATGACGATGACAGTGGGCTCGCTTAGAGTGGGCATCAGGCCATTTTGAAACCAGTCGATGAAGGTAGTCTCATTCATCTCGCCATGGTAGTCGCCGTCAGCCTTTTTTGCCTGGAAAACCAGTTCACAGTCATCAAGCAAACCATATTTATCACAACCAGCATAGAGAACAATGATTCTCAGGCCCCTGTTTGCAGTAATGTTTGGGGGTAGTGTTGCCGAATCAGTCATAAGCTTGCGATTGTCTGTCGGTTTCCCGGGATGCTGATCTGTCCATCTGTATGATGCCGGTGGAACTGGTTAAACCGGGTTTCATCCAGATAGACAACCAGATAGCCCTGCCGTCGAAACCCTCGTATCTGCCTGATGTATTCATTTCTTCTTGCTATGGTGGCAGAGTATTTTATTCAGTATCCTGCGTAGGGTCTCTTTGCATATAAGTATGTCGCTTTTTTCTCCCAATGCTTTCTGTTACCTGAAGATAGAAGGCAGATTTTTCTCTCGGCAGAACCGGTGCATTCGTCATCTGATTACACCCATAGTGAAAGAGTCACAGGATGTTGGCTTCTTCTTTCTTACGCCTTTTTCTCTCAGGGGACTTGGAGTCTGTTTCACTGTGCTTGACGACTCTGCTGATGCTGGCCTTCTAGACGCGGAGAGCGGCTGCAACTGTGTCCAAAAAGGTATTCATCGCTATCCTAGGTTTCCCTCTTCTGTACTCGTCCTGCAAATAATCATGGAAAGCACGGATACAACGCTTTACGTCATCAGACAAGGTTCTCTCACGAGGCATCTTGAAGATCCGATGATCACACTGAATCGACTGTTCCTGCCCCCTTTTACTTGTTTCATATTCAGGTGCACTCAGGAGCACTCTCTTCCTTCGGAAGTCTCCACGTGAAAATGATGCATTTTAACACCTTTACATATTCAACTAAGAATCAAATATCCGGCAAGGAAATTATATCGTTCATAATGCAATTGTTCCAGGCCGCACCTTCACGCCTGGTTGAAGCTGAGACCAAGGCATGTTGGACAGCAAGCGATCCACCTGCTTTATAACTTGGAAAATATGAAGTGTATGTATTCCGTACTCTTTGTTTTGCCTTCAGTCTTCACACACCAGTAGTAACATGCATAAATGAGATAATTTTAATAGTAATAAATGCTTAAATAAAGACCTTTTTCATAATGATCCTTTGGCTTGCGCACCTTAATAAATGTTGATCAAGAGCACATAATCATAAACAAACTTTCTTCTTAATCTTCTCTTTCTCATTGAAAGTGCGATGCTTTCTTAAATATTGAGGTTTTTGTCTTGTCAGACTGAGGAAGTTTACTTTATTTTTTTTTTTAAATGGTATTTCAATTTAAATTAGATTTTTTTATTGACATAACCTGGATACCTGATAATAATATGAAAACAAGATTTTAATCGGCATTTCGCTGGCGCCAAACCCAATGTAACCAGAGGATGATTTAACTTATTGTGGAACTTAAAATTCATTCATCAGATAAATGGTTTTCCCATTTGGTTTCAAAGGTTTTATGATTTACGAGTCATTGTGATTAAAACATCTCTCTAATAAGATGATAAAATGAAAAAGAAGCAAAATGAAAAAGAAGCAAAATGAAAAAGTTTTGTCATTATCATTATCTTTATTATTTTTTATATGTCCACGCTAAAACTGGCCACTTGCAGATATAAGAAAATAAGCTGATCACTAGCGTTTTTGTTCACCATCATCATAACAGACAGACTAATGGAAGGAGGGACAGTCCACCCCCAATGCAATTTACATGTGAATTCTAAAAGTGAAAGGTCAAGGTCATTTGGCTCTGAAATATTGTACTCATAAATCGGTCAATTTCTATTCGATTTTGATCATGTTGGGCTCAAGTTTTAAATATTGTAACACTGCACGTCTTTGCATTTACATGTGACCTCTACAGGTCAAAGGTCAAGGCCATTATGCCATTTGAAATTTTCTTCTAGCCATAACTTGGTAATTTTTTAACTGATTTAGATCATGTTGTGCTCAATTTGTAGATATTGTAACACTGTACATTTTTGTAATTTACATGTGACCTCTAAACGTCAATGTCATTTGGACATTTGACATTTTCATGCAGCCAGAACTCGGTCAATTTTCATCCAATGTTAACCATATATGACCCAAATTGTAGGTATCGCAACCGTCCATATTTTTGTAATTTTACATGTGACATCTAGGTCAAAGGTCAAGGTCATTTGCCATTAGATTTTTTTCTAGCCAAGACTCTGTCAATTTTTATCGGACTTTGATCAAGTTGGGCTCAAAATTATAGATATTGTAACACTGCAATTTTTTGCAATTTACACGTGACCTTTGAAGGGAAAAGGCCAAGAATATTAGGGTCTTTGAAATTTTCATCTAGCCATAACTTGAGCAATCTTCATCGAATTTCAGTCGTATTGCAGCCATTACACATTTTTTTTTGGAATTTAAATGTGAGTTCTAAAGATCAAACGTCAAGGTCATTTGGACGTATGTAATACGACTGCCTTTGGTGCAGAGGAGTGCGCAGCCTGGCTGACGGTGAAAGATTACCACCATGGCCTCTGGTGACCCCCAACAGGGAGGATAGGGGGCCGCAGTAGTACTCGGTTGCCGTCAATCACGCTGCGAGTCTCCCCCGCCCGTGCTTTGGTGAGCTTGAAAGTAACAACTGAAGTGATGTCACTGCCATTAGTATGGAAGAACAACTGGTTTTGGATTGCAAACATCGACAAAAACTCCCTATCAATCAAACCTACATGATATTAGCAAGGCCTTTGGTCGTGTCTGGCACGAGGGTCTTCTCTTCATATTAAGACAGCTAGGTGTTGAGGGTCCCCTATTTGAGTTTATTGGAGGTTATCTCTTTCATCGCTTCCAACGAGTAACTATTTGGGGCCAAGCATCCTCCTTGCTACCTTTAGAGGCAGGGGTCCCCCAGGGCTCTATTTTTGGGCCTCTTCTCTTCTCAGTTTACATCAATGATCTAACTGACAACATAGTGTGTGATATTAAACTTTTCGCTGACGATACTAGTATCTTGGAGATTATTCATAATCCAACAGTCTCTGCAGAACGAATGAATGCCGATTTTGTAAATATCTCTGTTTGGGGAAAAAGACATTCAATGCTGTCAAGTCACTAGCTGTCTTATTCTCTGTCAAACACAACAAACCTGACCACCCACCTCTTCTTCTAGATAACTCGGTTATACCCGAAGGACCTAATCACACACCCCTAGGTATTACTCTTTCTAGTAACTTAAAATGGGATTCTCAGATCAGCAGGATTATTGAAAGAGCAAAAAAGCGTCTGACCTTGCTTCATAGACTTAGATACATATTATCGCGTAATACACTTATCAGACAATATAAAACTATGGTCAGGCCTATCTTAGAGTATGGATGCGTAATTTTTGACAATTGCGTTCAGACTCTTTCGAATGCCATTGTGTCTGTTCAGCACGAAGCACCCCGTATATTTCTAGGAGCTTTAAAGCGCACGCCGAGTCATCTTTCACTGAAGAAACTAGGGTGGCCAACGCTAGCCTATCGAAGGCATTATTATAAATTAGTATTTTTTTTATTAAATGGTCAATGGTCTCACTCCTGCTTATCTTTCGGACTTGATCCTAACGAATGATGGCCAGATTACAATCCCGTTAAGAAATCGCCACAGCCTTAGACAATTCAAGAATGACACTGCTTGTTTTGAAAATTACTTCGTACCTTCCTCTATTAAACTATGGTATGACCTTCCGGACAACATAACGCAGTCTGCTACACTTTCTCAATTTAGAGGTGTTTAAAAAGTACGTTGTTGTCTGTAGATCCTATACCGGCTCATTACACACATGGCAAGATATTTCCTAACATCATCCACACACGTTCACGTTTGGGTTTATCTCAATTAAAATCACACCTTCATAGATTCAATATTATTCCTTCTCCAGCGTGCAAATGTTCATATTCCCACGAGGGCACATTTTATTTCTTTCTAGAATGTCCTCTCTATGTTATACCCAGAAGATCTCTATTAAGAACGGCTTGTTGTATCATGGCTCCTGGAGTAAACCCTAGCTTGATTGTGCATCTGGCCAGTGACATACTCTTGTGTTCTTTCGTGCATGGAAATAAGGATCTCTCTGCCAGCCTTAATAGTGAACTCTTCGACGCCGTCCACAGATTTATAACTGATGCCCGGCGTTTTATGTTCTGATTGAATGTAAATTTTGCTTAAACCTTTTTGTTTTTGGTACATATGAACTGTTTATTATTGATTGGATTGTCCTGTGTGTATTGTATATGTAATTGTGTCTCTCAGTCTAAAGAGCCTGTAATTTAGTATTTTATGTACTAGTAGGTTATCCAGTTTGAATGAATACATTTAAATTAGAAAAAATTGGTGCGCTTCAATCAGAGCATTATCTGTCCGGCTATTTTCTAAGGATATGCATTTTCAATCGTACTGCAATTTTGAAAATATGTTTGAAATTCACTGTAGCTGTGCTTATTGTGGTACTTACATTAAACCAGCAATCCCACGCCCATTGTACAGAAGGGGCCTATACAGTCTAATTGATACACATATGACCAAATACGCTAATTTTCACTGTACACAGAACGATTTGTGAACTCCGTTCACATTGTTATTGATTTTGTTGGTTAAATGATCGAAATCTCCACAAAACGCACATTTTGTTTCGTAAATTGACTCGTGTGAAAATAGTATTGCGTATTTGAATGGGTCGTGGCTAAAAATAGCGTGAAAACTCTTCACACTTCAGTGCGCGCTTGCACTCTATGGTGTTCAGCAAAACCGTGCCAAGCAGACTGCACATAAGACCAAGTTCACGCCGGGTCATCAAATACAGAGGAGAGGTCAGCTGTTGCCGTAAGGTTACGAAAGATGAGTATTGAGTATGAATTCAAAGCGTAATCAATAAAGTTCATTCCCAATCCCAGTATCACCTCTGACGGCCCATTCCTTGGACACATTCAAATCGACTGTGTAAATCTGTAGGTCTCTGGCGCAGTGTGGGCTCACGTAGGATGCAACATCACCAGGTTTTAGCCTGAGTCCAAACAGAGGGTCTTTCCGAGCTATGGTCACTGTCTTCGAGTAAAGATCCAGTCGCTGATTCCAGTAGGTGCTGCTTGGAGAGCCATGCCCGATACCAACGCAGATGTAAAAACACCAGATTAAAAGAAAAAACATAGTCGTGTAACACACCACAGATATTAGTTGCGCCCTCGACAGTCAGTACTTGACAGTAGTAATTCACTCTGTTGTGTGGTAGGTAGAAAAGGTATCTGCTAGAGCATGGAGCTACTATAGTAGCTCCATGGCTAGAGTGACACACGTCATCCCATGAATATGCATTTAACTCTAATAATAATAATAATAATAATAATAATAATAATAATAATAATAATAATAATAATAATAATAATGAAGATGATGATGATAATGATGATTATCATGATAATAATAATAATAATAAATTTATTAAAGCCCCATTTCTGAGGAGATATAAAATGTCTATCTAGACAAAAAATTACGTAGATATGACAAGATAATATATAAGTTATGACATAAAACGCTAGATGTACGGTTGCACACGCGTTAGCCGCTACTGCTGCACACTCGGGGAGACCTGCTTACGTAAGCACCTCAGAAGCCTTACATGTGTTTTAATCGATAATAAAAAGCATCATACATACATCGAGATGTATAACTATAAGCTTTCGAGACCTAATTACTATACAACTCAAAAACCCGTAGTCTCTGTTGTTGCAGAAGAAAACACCTAGTTACAAGGCAGTGAGCAAGTGTTCTTCTAATCATTGGTTTTATAAAATTGTCATGCATGATGAGACACGAAAGAGTGTCAACCACACTATCTTTCTGAAACATTGTACATGTTTTCTATTTGTAATCAGAGAAAGCAACCTTTGTTGGGGAATAGCCAAAGTTTATTTTTTGTCGGTATTGTGTTGTGCTGGTCTTAACACAAATGTGAAATCTCAGCTCATCATATTGTTCTCCAAGGATGAGATTTTACATTTTGTGTTACGATCAGGGTAACACAAAATGTAAACCAAATCCCCCAGTCTGTTTGCCTGCCTGCCTGCCTGCCTGCCCGCCTGCCCGCCTGCCCGCCTGCCTGATCACCCAAGCGTAAAGCTTTATTTTTTTAAAAGAATCAGTTGCAGTTATATGTATCAAAGTAACTCCAAAAACCATGCAAAATTTGCCTGAAAATGCACAAAAAAAAAAAAAAAAAAAAAAAAAAAAAAATCCTGCTGGTATAATAGTCTTGTAGTAATATAAAAAACATATATTTAATTTTTCAGCATTAATTTTTTTCTTCCATTGTCAATATCAAGGTTGTTGATATTTGAAGTAAATGTGATATTTAATACAAAGAGAAACTTAACAAACCTAATTCTGTAAGCCCATGTACCGTTTGAACACTATCAATATGGCATATCAATAGTACATCTATATGAGAAAAAACCCACCTGATTGAATTTTTTATTGATTCCATAGATTTAGCTTTGACTAATTATTATTATTAATTTCATTTTTTTTGGCTTATCAGTTTGACCAGGGCTTCCAAAGTTGTCAGTTTTATGCAGTATACTTAATGGTATTGAAGATCTCATTAAGAAAAAAATTATCTCGTTAAAAAATTCTCACAAGGCATTTCAAAAAAGGTAACTTTTGTATTGCACAAACCTGGTCATGGATTTGATGGAATGTCACCACTACTGATGTGTTCGTTAAAAAACAAACCCAATGGGAACTGTACTAAAATCAAGGTCAAGAGTGCGTACAGCCGGACAGATATACAAACTGAAAACAAAAGGGGTCCCCCATGGGACGGACCCTTAAAAAAAAAATTAAAAAAAAAAAAAAAGTCTCTGATAAGCCCTAGACGTGGTAGACAGCAGAAGCTCATTATTACCAAAAAGTTACTTAATTTAGTTGACTTTCAGAGACATTTGATAGCACCATCCACAACCTATTCTTGCTGTCATGCCACTTGTGCATTGCTGTTTTTCTGCATCACAGTCCTTGGTACAACTTACTGCAAGTACATTAAATAGGGATTGCTCTAAAGTATCCTCCCTGTCCATGACAGGACTGTAACCCTTTGCTCCTCTACATTTTAGATTGTTCATATCTGCCATGCATTTCAACTAGAATGCAAGCAACCACAAAAGATGGGAGACCATGCTACACCCTGAGCTTCCCAAAAGCGAAGGAAAGGGGAGCTGCACTGCCCATGCAAAAAAACAAAGCCAACATATGGTTAGCCATATGCATCCATGGTGCTTTCTCATTTACAAACTTTCATACTGCTTTGTATTTTCATAACAAATGGCTGTGTGGTTCACCAAGTCAAGATGCCTCAGATTACATGTTTTGATCACAGCTACATGTAGTACTTCAATTTTTCTGCACACGTAGGAAAAAAATTCCACTTCAAAATAGCTCATTAAAACTAAGGTCAGCATCTTGTACAACTTGCTCATCTCAGTGCACTTTTAGTATGTACACAAAATGTTGCTATACTTGTATAGTTGTCCCCCCAATAAGATTTTTAAAAAAATGCACACATATTATATGTTTTTCATGAACAATGCAAATAAACACTTGACAGCCAGTACCTTTAAAACCCAATCATCGCAAATGTACCCCCCATGACATTGAGAAAAGTCCAAGGTTGCTGAATGTTGACGTATACTTAATTTCCTACACGTTGCTTCCACAGTATAACTTTCATGATCATGGCTTAATTTTTTTCTTTTTCAAAAGCTTCTGCATCCAAGAAGAATGGATAAAGGAACATGTGCAGGAGATGACACACAAACATGACCACAATCATCAACTATAAAAATTAAGAAAGCAGGCCACATCTTTACTTCAGACCAGTTTTTGCCACTTTAAGGGGGGAAGGGTTAATCATGATCCACAAATTTGGCTTGACTTCTATTTTTTGTTTATTTATTTTTTTTTGACTATGCACTGCAAATAATTGGGAATCTGTTCCAAGGTTATGCTGAATGCCTGTCCAACTTAAAGGCATGTACATGGAGAGGCACAGACAACAGACTCGGTGGACACTATCTCCCAGCTGCGAACGTCCCAACATAGATACCTCTGTCAAGGAGTTTGTGTCCCGTTACTGCTCTAACCAGTTGGTCCAGTGTACTGACACAAAATTTAGAATGTACTTTGCTGATTTAGTATCATGCCAGTTCATCCAGGTCTACAGGGGCCTCATGATACCCCTCAAAGACCAAAGATGGGAAACGGTCACAGACTATGTTGACCACACACGATGGCAAGGGCACTTGGATGTTCTTTCCCAGGAAACCCCAACACCACCAGAAGAACTGCCTACAGGCAGTGTATCTGTACTGTCTGCAAAACAAAAACAAAAAAAACAAAAACAAAAAAAAAAAAAAAACAAAAAAAAAAAAAAACAAAACAAAAAAAAAAAAAAAAACAACAAAAAAAAAAAAACAAAACAAAAAAACAAAACAAGATATGTTTGTAAAACATAGATGCCCCCCACCCTCACCCCCCTTGCCCTCGCTACCCTATTGATAGTGGTAGATGGGGCACTCGTGACCTTACAAAATTAGTGAAGGTTGATTATACATCAATGTCACATATCTTTAAACTTTAACCTAGCCCTTTAAAAGCAACTAAAAACCTGGACAATATAAAAGTTATAGCCGAAAAAATTGTCATCATTTAGAAACCATATTCAACAAAGTGGCTTTATGACCTTGGAAATTAGGGCAAGGTCACTCATTTTTACTTGACCTTCTTCAGTTGTTGTGCAAAAACCACAGGAAGTCTAGTGTCTGTGTGTGACCCTCAAAACTGGGTCAAGGTCACCCATCTACAAACTCAAACTAGCCCTAATAGGCAACCATAAAGCTGTGCAATATAAAAGTGCTACCTCTAAAATGCAAGTTATCATGCAGAAACAGTATTCAACCAAATGGCTCTGTGACCTTTGAAATGAGGTCAAGGTGACCCATCTTCAAACTTGACCTAGGCCCGAATACGGACAATTATTCAGTGCAATATAAAAGTCCTAGTTAAAAATCTTTTCAGTTATTGTGCAGAAACCTAAGTTGACTCATGTACCACTGTGACCTTGGAAATTAGGTCAAGGTCACCCATCTTCCAATTTTGCCGAACTTTTGACTAGAATGATGCACCTGTACAGTATCAAAGTCCTAGCTCAAAATCTTCTTGAGTTATTGTGCGGAAACCACAGAAATTCTACAATCTCTCTGTGACCCTGAAAACTGGGTCAAGGTCATCCATCTTCAAACTCAACGGAGCCCTTACAGAAAACCATAAAGCTGTACAATATAAAAGTTCTAGCTCCAAGGTATAAGTTATCATGCAGAAAGCATGAAACCATATTCAGTAAAGTGGCTCTGTGACCTTTAAAATGAGATCAAGGTCACCCATCTTCAAACTTTGGCTAGCCACAAATATAGACTATAATCCTGTGCAATATAAAAGTCCTACCTTAGAAACATCTACAGTTATTGTGCAGAAACCAAAGTTGACTCAGGTACCACTGTGACCCTTGGAAATTAGGTCAAGGTCACCCATCTTCCAACTTTGCCTAGCTTTTGACTAGAATAATACACGTGTACAGTATCAAAGTCCTAGCTAAAAACCATCTTGAGTTATTGTGCGGAAACCACAGTCTACCGACCGACCGACCAACATGTGCAATGCTATATGCCCCACCTTCTTCGAAGGGGGGCATAAAACAAAAAAGGGTTGACCATTTGACTAAATACATGCCCACTGATAATGAAAGCTTCTATGACAAAACCAGATGCGTCAGTGCATGACACTAACTGATTTTGCAGTTTAGTATTTGTAAAATATGACATTAGAAAGACTAGGCAAGTGTTGATAAGAGCAGATACACGGTGTACCAAATGTGCCTGACTCTTATGATCATTCACTGGACTCATCAGAGGTTAATGCATACCAGGGGAATAACTGACCACAAGTTCAGCATAGCTATGTCTTACGCTCATAAGTACAGGGAGTTGATATCTTTCAGTCCCACTACTGTCCATTGTATTGTATTACATTTCTTACAAATAATGTGTGCATTCTCTGTGCTGAATGTAGGAGTTGTTGCAATGTCAAGCCTACAGTGTCTTGGTGAATGCTACATTCTTCATATATCATGTGCTAAGACATACACATGTATATGTAACAAGATGACATTATAGTTTAAGTTGTCTGGTTTCTAGAAAATTAAATAAGAATGGTAATAATTTCCCTTCCAAAACATGAACATCCATAGTCAAGCTCTTAGGAAGAAGCCTTCTAAACACCAGTATTATCTAAAACATTTTATCATGATGATTGTGTGCCTGTATATTGGAGTTAATACAGTGGTAAGGCAAGAAGGGTACAGCAGACAAAGAGCATACCTTTTGCTCTTTTGGGCATAACAGCTTGGAAATATCACAAACCAAAAAAGTTTGGTTTCTGTCATAAGCTTAGTCTCAGCTGATTATTACAAGTGTCTGCTTCGGGTACATGTAATAGTCCAACATTCTGCTCTGAAATTTAATAAGTCAGCGGTGAAATAGACATTGCACTCTTGTTTGGAAACTGCATGGAATTTATAACAAGCCTAAGAAGAGAAAAGACCCCCCCCCCACACGCACAAATATGGTACCTGTGAGAGGGACCAGCCCAAACTCCATATTCCTGTATTGTAGGTAAGCACGATCAAGTGCATACCTAGCTAGGCATACTTGTGCAAACCCAGGGTGTTGAGTGATGCACCTAATGTTCATCCCATCGTCTACCTCCTGATAGACTGGCTCCCTCATTATCTGCTCCAATTCGTCCACTCATGGCAACAAGAGGACTCATCTTCAGTGGACATAGGTTGACAAACCTCACACAGGCATCGGCATACATATATACATGTATTAAAGTTTAAGTCATCCAACTCCTACATGTACCACGAGATACAAATGGTCTCTGTTTTTTCTCAGAGATAAGAGATATAAGAAAGAAACTGATTCATGTTACCTGGTCTGTAGTACATGTATATGCATGGAAGTTCATTTCATAAAATGGATACATGTGCCACAAGATAGAAAGGGCGTGGATGTGTTTGTTTTCTCTCACAGATACAACACACATGAAAGAAATTACGTGTGCACATGCCATAAACTTGCATGTCTGCTTTTCTGCAAACATAACTGATCTGCATACATGTAAACTGCTGACGGGATAATGTAATTATCATAATCAGGATAATACACATACATGTATAGTGTGTTCTGGCTACATTTCCCACACATTTGCATGACTGTTTGCCTGGGAAAACCAAAATTAACTCAGGGAGAGAATTCTATACAATAAAGTTATAAACATATTATGCACTGTACCCATTAAATTGGCTTTCATTAGTGCAGTAAACATGCCATATGACCAGATGGCACATCATTTACAAAAAGGGCAAATGTAGGGACAAAATATTGGGGTGCCATCAAGGAAGAGAAGTACTAATGACCCAAAGTTACAACTGTCAGACTTGAATCTGCAGTAGGCCTACAGCAGTTACAAACTCTTGATTATAACCAACCCTGCTGCCTTGAAATGGTCACATCTGGCAGCTGATCATATATATATGCACATGCATGCATTTACAAATATTGAACAACCCATATGTTTTCTATTAACATGTCTCAAAGAGTTAATATCTTGACCACCAGGCCTATAACTCTTGTACACACACACACACACGCACACACACACACACACACACACACACACACACACAAGATTGTGTTGTGCTACCTTTTTTAACCCAAGACAGCACCAAGTTTATCTGAAAACTGTAGTAATGAAAAAGAGCTCAAGTCAGAAGCATAATTTAAAAAAAAATTACACAGTGTATCAGTGCATGTATATGTTTTCAGTTACTCTGCCTTGGGTACAGATGGATGGCATCCATATTTCCTTCAGCCTCAAGATGCCACCACCAGTGTATATTTCTAGTTTATATTCAGAACGAGCGGGACTCGAACCTGCTACCTTTGGCACCAGTCGCCTAGCTGAAATGGGAAACGCACATATCCACTCGACCAAATCCCCATTCCTAAAAAGAATGGTTCAATGGAGGTAGTTATGTGCGAGTGCCATATCAACACGGTAATGCAGTATATTTACTGAGTCGGCATCTATTTCCAGAATCGGGGACTTAAATCCACCAGCATTAAGGAAATGCCGAAAAATGTATAGTTTATATTCGGAACGAGCGGGACTCGTTATTCTGTTAACTGGTATTGCAGTACCCCCATGGACATCATGGTTGATAACCCATTGCGGTTTTATTCCTTATTTTACATACAACCTGTTGCCAATTAAAAGCGGAAGATGTTGCCGGCCCTTTTCACATGTGCCCATTCACTAAGCTCTAAGTTATATAAATCCTGACGAAAGCTTTACTATTTAAAGACGTTCGATACACCGCGATATGTGCAACCATTTATGGTCCAATGGCTGCATACAGTTAGAGCTGGTATTTGTCGATACCTGCACTAGCTGCTGTTCGCTTTTCCTATTTTGCACAGTTCCGTTTGAGAAAAATGGATTCTTTACGAAGAGTGAAAAGGTAAAAGAATGGGCGGTTTGTTAAAAAATGCCAAAACAAAGGACTAAATGCTTTAAAACAAGGCAGAATACGTCGAAACACGGTAGTGGTAGACCAAAACGCTTGTACACAATCAGCGAACGCTGACCAAGCAACCGTCGAACGTGCCACGCCCACCCCCCAAATGCCACATGCACATGTAAACACTGACAGTTATAACTGGAACGAAAGTCGTAGAATAGTGGAACTAAGTGTACTAGCCGATCCTCTTGTATGCAAGGAATGTAAAAAAAAAACATTGTCCATAAAAAATACAGAATCCCAAAAACGATATGGCCTGGCCAGTGTACTTTACATTTCTTGTTAATGTGGTACAATAAACGCTGTCCCAACGGGGGGGGGGGGGGGGGGGGGGGGACCACAGTAATACCCCAGCGTCACAAGGTGGCACAGGCGTATTTGATAATGTGCTGCCTGTGTTACCATTCGACAATGTATTAAGGCAACTATAATTGTGATATTCTTATTTTTACCTCTTTTTCCACATTGCTGTATTGCACTATGGAGAGAATCTTAAAATGTTTGCCTCTTCTCAGTTAACTATGAAAGTATATATTATGACTGGAATATAAAATTAACGACGTACTGCCGTTTACTTAACCTACATACATGTATATTGATATGGTATCGAAGTTAGACAATGAATGGATACTTAGAACAAATTAAGTCAACATGCATGGATTCTTTGTACAATTGCGGAAAAAATAGCACCGTATGATATCTTTTTTTGTTAATCAATGAAATCAGTGCATATTTTGGAAACCCCCTACAATTTTTAGGGATTTGCAAATATTTTTTCTATTTGAAACTTTAAAAATAATGTGAGCACTTATCCATTTTTGCAGGACGAGATGAATTTAAAGTCACATTCCAGCATGTTTTGTCTACATATTTGTTATTAAAAGGCTTGATATACATTGCATACACTCATACTGAGTTATATTTTGCATATTTTTGCATCCTTAATTTAAAGTTTTTGCTTTTACCCACATATATAATGTTTGCTATCAAATTTCTGTAGTCCTTACATGTAGCACCACCTAGCGACAAAAGTAGCACCGTGACATGCCATTTTTTTGCTTGCATTTTGTTACAAATGCCAATATCTTGGTTCACACCAAAAACCAGAGATTTCTAAATTCTTTTGACCAGTGTACCGAACGTCTTTAAGCCCATCATCAGATTCAACTTTTCGCAAAAATAAAATGTTTCTCAGTAAGTTTCATTAGTCCACAGGGCTGGCAGATCATATAAGCAATCTTGCCTTTCTAGGCTGAATGCCTGCCATAATTAATTATTTTTACTCCTGTTGTATTATATAGATATGTATACATGTGAAAAAAGTGTGTGAAGTAACAGTCAATTACTCACAATTTCCTGTTATTATGATACAAATCACGTATCTGGTGTTTATACTCAGGATGGGCCTGAATGAATATTTTTCTTTCTTTTTTTTTTTTTTATAATAAGTTTACCAAAGAATCGAAGGGTTGTTATACAAAACAGTGGCATTGATTTTTTTTTAATAGTTTGTATTTCAAATGTACAAAAAAGTAAATGCCAGCATTACTATCTGACAAGAATGGACATGACAAAATGTGATTGCTTCAATTATGTCTGAATAAAAAAAAGGTTCATTTTTAAAAAGTGATACCATTTACCACAGACTTGTTGTAATACCATAGATATAATTCACAATTGAAATGGTATAAAGGAGTCTAGCCTCCTTGTTGCGTATAGTTGTTTTAAAGTAGTTGATTTAAAACTCAGAACCCATGTCTTATTTGAAATTGCAATGGTTAATCAATGAAAGTTTGAGCTGCACACATACATATTCACCAAGCAGAGATTAGTAGTGTAGGTCAGTGTTTTTGATGCACAGTGAATCTAAGATATTACTAGGAAGCCTAAAATGCTGTAAAATGTTTACGCAAAGAATACATCTGAATGCTACTAGTACTACAGCACACCACTACCACCACTCCATACATGCAGTAGGTTGGAATTGTACTCACACTAGTTCAGAAATAGGCATTAACATGCTATCATCAGGTCATCGGGAATCCAAAACCTGTCGAGAAATGTAAACAATAAAATTGAATTGGTAGGATATCAATTCTGAGCCAGGGACAATGGCCAACAATTAAACCGGCTTAACGTTACAGGGCCTAGGCCTACTCTGAGTACTCAGCCTACAACTGCTGACTGCAGCAAAATAGACATCTTGGACTATTGTACTTCTTCATTGAGTCTGACTGCCCAAATCCTCTCCGATCGTCTCATTCATTTACTCTTTTACTTGGTGAACATATTAAGCAGGGATCCTTTCCAAGCTCAATTGAGCTGTCAGGTTATCCACGACGCCCAGGACCAAGACGAGCATTGTAATGCAGCACGTGTTACTGTCACTCATTCTGTTCGGGGTTTCTTATTTAAAAAGCAACAACCGCACAAAAATCTCAATTTTAAGTGCTGGTCTCAGGTAACCATAAATATTATTCATATAATCACTTTTTAAACAATGACATTGACTTGTACATTTATAGTCGTATGATATGAAACTGTTTTGTTTACCAATCTGTGTTCCCCGCACGTCGCGGCGGTGCTTCACCCCAATGTTGCCCCCCAACCTCCATGGATTCTGGATCGGCAGGCCTCGCCACTGGCTCATACCGCCACTCAACTAGTGGCAGGTTGACAGATTCCTCAGAATCTGTTTCCTTCGCACCATCATACAGGCCCAGATCCTCTCCAGACACAAGGGAGTGTGAGAACTGGGAATTGCTGCCACTATCAGACATGTTATCTCGCTTTTCGTCTTCCAAAAGTGTCACACCCGTGACGTCACGAGTGTGCAACCCAATCATCGGCCATTTCCGAGAACCTGCCTCTTTCGCCCAATAGACAACCATCACCCAGTGACATTTGGCGCGAAAAAATATACACATGGTATCTGAGTACGATGATTAACAAAACTGAAACTTTAAAGTTATTTTCAGACCTGCCCTTTAAAAGAATTCTTAGCAATATTAATGGAAGGTGGAAGGCTATGATTTCGTCCTAAATTCTTTATTTTCAAAATATCTGGAAATGAATATAAACATTAAAAATTTTACAATTATTTTCAAAAACTTAGGTGGTATATTTTGTAAAGAAGTAATACAATTATGGTCTATAGTTAATTAGTTTGATCCAAAAAATCCAGAGGACACCGTACATTTTTTTATGGTACAACTAATGGATGGGAGATGAAGATCGACCTATATTTCTACCTGGTTATAGCAGAAATGGCATAAACAAGATGATTGATTTACTCGATGATACTGGTAACTTTTTTATCATATACTGGTTTCTGTAGAAAAATTCCAAATATTCAAACTAATTTTTTGATTTATCAAAGTTTAATAACCGCTATACCTAGACATATGAAAAATAAAATAAGAGGGGTCGGAATAGATGATATCGCACCATATACTTATTTAATTAACAAAATGTTAAAAGCTGAAAAAGCTTCAAAATGTTTCGATTCCATTTTGATTCGTTTTTATATCTCGTAAAAGGGCTTTAGATAAGTGGTGTGAGGATACTAGTAATATAATTGATGATGAATATTGAGAAACATGTTTTTCTCAAATTTATAAATGTACAATTTCAGCACCAAAGGGAGCTTTTTAGCATTGATTTCTACAGAGGATTATATCAACTAATTCTAAACTGTTTACATGTGGTAGTAAAGGTAGTAAGATTATTAGTCAGAAAGCAAATACAGGGGGTCTGGTAGAGTAATAAAGTTGTGCACTAAAATGACTGAGTATCTTATACTATGACATGATATCTGATAGAATGGCAGGGGATTTTGAATAATGGTAACCAATAAAGTGAAAGACCATCTTTCAGAGTGACATGGACCCACAAGAATTACAAATAATTAAAATGAGTGACATGAGTTTTGATTAAATGACAGAGGCTAGATAGATTAGTAGTGTATACATAGAGTAGCTGGAAATATGGTATGGCCACAGGATTCAACTACAGTGACAGTATGCAAAGGATCTCATAAAAAGTGACTGAGGATCTGGTACATTAGCAGGGTATCCAGTAGGGGGACAGGGGAGGTGGTATAGTGACAGGGATTAACAAGAATGATGGTGTCCAAAACAAACACATGGGGTCTGGTCTTCATTAAAATAATAGGGTCTCCATTATGATGGCATGGGATCTGATAGATTGACAGGAGATCTGATAGAGTAGCAATATATCTAATAGAAAGAGTGGGTATCCAGTGGAGTCAAATGGGATCTGACAGTCACATGGCTCCACAAGGATGAGGGCTATCTCTTTGGGTAATATAATATCTAGTAGAATGACAACTTATCCGGGAGGTTGACAGAGAAACTGGAAGAGGGACAGGGATCCCTTCAGATGACAGAGGATCAAAAAGTTTGACAATAAATGTGATAAACTGAGACGGAATATGGTAGAATGACATTGTATCCAGTGTAATGACAAGGTATCCAGTAGTGTGACAGAGGATATGGAAGACCGACAAGGACTCTCTACAATGATTGTTAAAGGGTCCAAAATAGTGGGACAAGGAATGAAAGAATGGGACAAAGGAATGAAGTGAACTGTCAGTGCATCCAAGAGGTAACAAGTGATGTAGGCGAGTGTCAGGGGATCCAGTATACTGTGTATTGTTTTATTTATGTGTGTATAAATTTTCACGTTTTGTTTTTATTTGTTTACATTTCACTGTTGTTTTAATTTCAATGTTTTGGATATAATTTCCATTCAAACAATGTTAAAATACTACTTCAATGTGTTTTTACTATCACGGTATTGTGCCATCAGCGAAATAAGCAAAAATATGAATACAGCGAAATTAAAGCAATTGACAGTAGTGAGAGAGGATCTGGTAGTGTGAATGGATTCCACTAAAATGACAGAATATCCAAAAAGGACAGGTGATCTGGCAAAAAGACATGGTATCTGGTAGAGCAGCAGTGTATCCAGCTGAGTGATAGGGGATCTTGTACAGTAAGAGGGTATCCAGCAGAACAAAAGGATATCTAGTGTAGTGAAGGGGCATCTGTGGGAGCAACACAGATCCACTGGAATGACAGATAGTCCAGATGAGTGAAAACAGATCAGATAGAATGAGAGAGGAATGGGTTAGGTACAACTAGAAAAACAAGGTATCCTATGGCATGACAGAGGACCTGGGACATTTCTGAGAAAAAACTAATATAACAGTATCCAAAATAAAAACATGGGCTTTCATAAAAAACAACAACAATAGGGATCGGGCAGAGTTACAGGGTATCTAATAGAATGACAGTACATATATTAGCATGACAGAGATGTGGTAGAGTGGCATTGATCCAATAGAGTAACACTGTAATTTCCAAAAATGAGAGAGGGACCTGATGTAAGGAAAGGGAATCTGATAGGGTACCACGGTATCAAGTAAAAACTCAAGTTATCGAGTACAGTGCCAGGGGATCTGGTAGAATGACCAATAGCAAGTAGAAGCATAGGCATTTGTTGGTGATACGGAACCCCAAGAGTCAGAGATAATACAGCAACATGATAAATAATCTGATGAAATGAAAGATGATCTGGCAGAGAAAAACTAGAATAAGAAGACAGGGTATTCCATTCTGTAATAGGGGATTAGGTCCAATGACCAGGATCCACAAGTGTGACCACTGGTCCAGATGAATGATAAGGGATCTGACAGAATGAGAAGGAATCTATTATAGTAACAGGGTATCTTGTAGAATGACAGAGTATCAAAGAGGGTAACATTGGATCCACTACAATGGAAGAGGATCCAAAGGCGTTACTGAGTGTGTGGCATAAAATGGCATAAAATCTTGGCATGTAAAAGGGTAACTAGTAGAAAGACAGGGTATCCAATAGGGTGGCAGAAGATGTGGAAGAGTGTCATAGATCCCCTAGAATGGGGAATATCTGAATATCTAAAAGACTGACAGTGGATCTGCTAGATTGAAAGCTAATGTTGTAGAGTAACAAGGGATTCAGTCGAGTGATAAATTCAATAGATTGAAGTGTATTATAATAACATGGCAGAATTGGGATGGTGACAAAAGATCAAGTAAAGCAACAGAAGATCCAGTTGAGTGACATGAAATATGGATGAGTAGGAAGGACCCACTAGAATTATAGAGCATCCAAAAAGAGAGACATAGGATCCAGTAGAATGCTAGGGTATCTAGTAGAATAAGAAGGCATTGGAACAAGTGACAGAAATCCACAGAATTGACAGAAAATCCAAATGAGTGTAAAGGGATCCAATCGAATGATAGTGCATCCAAAAAGAGAGATACTTGGGTCGTAATGACAGTAGATATGACAGGGTGCTAGTGTATCCAGTAAGAGTACAGGGTAGAATGACAAGATATCTGATAGAGTAACAAAGTAAAAAGCTAGTGAAATGGATCCACTGGTATGACAGAGGATCCAAACGAATGAGTTTGGTTGTGATGAAATAAGAGGGAATTTGTTAATGTAAGAAGGTATCAAGCAGAATGACAGGGTATCCAGTGGGATAACAAGAATATGAAATAGTGACAAAGATTCCCTAGAATCACCAAGAAACCAAAGGAAAGACAGGGGATCTTATGAATTGTGGAGAATCTTTTAGGGCAACAGGGGATCCAGTGGAAAAAGGATATTCAGTTGTGTGATAGGGGATACGATAGAGTAGATGGTACCCACTAGATTGACAGAGGATCCATATGAATGACAAAGGATCTGACAGAATGAGAATCTGGCAGAGAAAGAAGGTATCTTTTAGAATGACAGGGTATCCAGTAGGGTGTCATTGCATATGGAAGAACAACATTGATCCCCTACAATAACAGAGGCTCCAAAAGACTGACACGGAACCTGATATAATTAGAGATAATATGGTAGTGTAAGGGGATATCTAGGAGAATGACAGGGAATCCAGCAGGATGATAGAAGATAGATTGAGAGGCAATCTGGTCATGTAAGGAGGATTCAATAGCATGACAGTGATTCAATAGTATAGATTGGCATGTGTTCTGAGGATATGACAGAAATGGGGTTGTGTCAAGTGCGTATGTAAGGCAGCAGGAAATCCAGAAGAGTGACATGAAATGTGGATGAGTTGGAGGGACCAATAGAATCATACAGCATGCAAACAAAGTGAAGTGGGATCATGGAGAGGCGATCTGATAGAGCAGTAGGGTATCCTGTAGGATATTTAGTAGAGTTCCAGGGCATGTGAAAGAATGACAAAGATCAACAGAAATGACAGAAAATGGAAATGATTGAAAAAGGATCTGATATGACAATAGGGACCTGGTAGAGTACCAGAGTAGACATTAGAAAGAAAAGGTATAAAGAGTAGCAACAGGGAATCAAGTAAGTGTCCAAAGGCAAATTTAGTTCTCCTGGATAGACAGGGAATATGATATAAATGACAGTTTCCACGATAAAGACACAAAATCTCATTGAAGGACAAGGGATTCAGTGGGTGGACAAGGGGTCTAGTAGAATAAGAAGGTAGCCAGTAGAGTGACAAGGTATTTGGTAGCATGATCGAGAATCTGGGAGACTGGCAGGGTACTGCTGGAATGAGACAGTATGCAAAAAGAAGAGACATGTGGGATGTGATGAGACAGGAACTGGTAGAATGACAGGGTATGCAGCAGAGTGACAGATAATCAGATAGAGTAACAAAGTAGCAATTGCAAATTTGTGACGTTGATCAATTGGAATGACAAGAAACCCAAATAAGTGAAAGAATTCTGATAGAATCAAGGAAGTTCTGGGAGGTTGAGAGGGTATCCATTAGAAAAACTTGGGATTTAGTAGTGTTATAAAGGATCTGACAGAGTGACTAGGATCCACTATAGTGACAGAGGATCAATAACAATGAAAAGGGACATAACAAAATAAAAGATGGAATCTGGTGGAATAGGAGGGTATTGTGTAGACTGATGGGGTATCCAGAAGGATTACAGTGGCTCTGGAAAAGGGATATAGATCCACTGAGATGATCGAAGATTAAAAAAAATGACAGGGAATCTGATAAAATGAGAGGGAATCTGGTAGTGCTGGAGAGTATATAGTAGAATGACTTGGTATCTCGTAGGGTGACAGATAATTTGGAGAGTGACATGGATCTCCTTGAATGACTGAGGATACAAAAAAGTGACAGCAAATCTGAAAGAATGAGAGGTAATATGGCACAGTAAAAGGGAATTCAATAGAATGGCAGATTAAATAGATTGGCGTGTATACTGATAAGCTGACAGGGACTGGGTGGTGACAACAGATCAAGTCAAATATTGCAGGATCTGGTGTAGACTAATTTGGGATGTGGATGAGTGAGAGGGATCCCGGGAATGAAAGAACACCCAATAAGAGTAGCATGCAATCGGATAAATAGACAGGGGATCTGTAAGAGAAGGAGGGTATTCATTAAATGTAAGATTATTCAGTGTGGTGACAGGGGGCTGGAAGAGTGACGTGGATCTCCGAGAATGACAGGATCTAAAAGGATCACAGTAGATTACATAGAATGAGAAGGAATCTGAAAGAGTAACTACATTCAGTACAGTCATGGAGTGCTTCCACTGTCTTTAGAGAGCAGGATGATATGTGAGCAGGGGCATATTTTGAGTTGGGCACACCCAGTTCATGCTCTCCCTCCTCCTCTCTCACTAAAATATTGCCAACGATAGCCTGACCTGTAACTAGAAGCAAATCCTCCATGCGTCATATCTTGCAATAAAACATATTCAGTGCTAAATTTTCAGCAAATATATCACGTCAAAAAGTTCAAAAGTCATGAAATAGTCAATTCAATTACCCAAACATTACTATTTTTAGTCCTGCATATGCTTTTTTTTCCTGGTTGAGCACGCCCCTTGCCCCATAACTGTGCTTTGCTTTTTTGGCACTTTTATCATGGCACTTTTATCCTACACAACAACACCCCAAACAGAAAATCCTGTATCCACCCCTAGTACATGTGCTACCAGGTTTGTGTTATCCTCATACTCTTATGCAAATATAATCAAACATTGATTCAGCAGCACACGGACCATGAGAACCAATTTCGTCTTTCAGCAGGGAGCCTAAAACAGGTGAATGATGCGTTATATTGTAAACACTTGTAAGTTTCAAAGGCTCTGTGTATAAGACCGTCAGATCAGCCCATCTAGGTTCCATATTTTTAACAATGCATATAATTCAAGATATCAAGAGGTGTATTTTTCATAATTACCGTGGGTCAAACTGCGCATGCAGCCATTACAGAGGCACTATGCTGGATCCCTGTCTTCACCGTGCTCTTGCCTCTGTGAGTGAGCCTCTAGCAAGACAAAGCAGTGCTGCATAGTGAGCTATAAGCGGACAAGGCTTCTAGACTTAAGACGCATTTACCATGCAAGATACATTGTCACGTGTGCTACTGGCAACACTAAGATGCAGCAGTCAACCGTTTAGATGCTGTTTGTACATAGAGATATTTAGTGACACTGCCTTCACCAATCTGGCAGGCAACTTTTGCCCAAGGAGCTGTTACCAACTGTTTGGTAAAATACCTTACACCATAAGTTCCACTTTTAAAGATCCAATGTTCACTTTTGTGCAACTATTCATGCAGCATTGAATCATAATCCGTCAATACAGTACACAAAAGCACATGAGAAATGTACAATGACCAGGGATATGGTACAATTTCCATGGATAGGAGCGGCCAGAACCTTCACAGGATGAGATAATATTTATGCAATGATATTTTACCTTGCTCCGTAAGGTGCAAGAAAGACTCTGTGCTCACAACGGTACAACTGTGGTAGATGGCCGCAACCAAAGGGGTAAAAGGTGAAAGGTATATTTGGGACCAAAGCCAACAAGTCACACTACGTGCTCTGCCTTTGCTGCCTCATGGCGTAGATATGTGCTTGACCACAAAACCAAGTACTACTTTGCTACACGGTGTCACAAACTTGCATATTGTGAATAAATGGCTGAATACAAAACGATTGTTCCACGTCAGTTAACCCCTATCCCACAATTCAATTCTTCCACAGGCAGCGACATCATGAACACTTCATTTTAAAGAAATACATGTTAACAATTTGAAAATTTTGTCTGTTTGCCAGCACAGACATTCGTTTTCTGTATGTGCACCAACACAGACATTTGTTTTTCTATGTTTTTTGTCTCTGAATATCTTCTCTTTTCTTTCCCAGCAGATATGCACCACATCTTATTTGAAGAATATTTTATGTAGAAACCCCAAAACTAACGTGATTATCCCTCCATACACCAAATCTGGGTTTTCAATAAGCAGGGATGACAGTTTTGAAAATGTCGAACAGTGATTTGAAAATGTGAAACCTTGAATATCTTTACAACCATGACAGGTAGAGGTGCCATTCCGACTTCAATTTATAAGTTTGTGCTGTAAGCACGTCCAATGAATCACGAACACAAGTTGTATAAAAAATTTTAATTAATACAAATTAGGGGAAGCTGAAATGTTACAATGCCTTTTTTTCAAACAAACTGAATGCATCATAAACAGATAATACACCATCGAACAAAATAACGGTCACAAGTAATAACCTATCTGACCGGAATGAGAAATAGTGTGCCGGATTAAGGCAAATGAGTCGGTACTGACCTTTCATTTTCATCATTAAAAGTTTTGCTTACTTATTATTATGGCAGAACCAGTGTCGCCATCTTTTTGTCAAGATTGTCAACAAGACATAGGACCTAACAAAAATAACAGTCATCTACAATAAAGTTGCACTGATTCAAATTTCTACAACTTGAAGCACAAATATGAAACAGTGAAGTAATATAATTTCAGTATTTTGGTTTGCTCATTCCTTTGCCTCAGTTACATCGCAAAAAGGCCCTCTCATCGTTTAGTTGAAGTTACCTTTTTGATTTGAAATACACAAAAAACATCAATATTTCATAATCTGTTGATTTTTTCTCAAAGATTGTACCATAAACATGATAAAAGCTTTGTTTTTTCCCGAACGATATGAGTGACCAGTTTAGATTTTATGTGGTCTTACTCACTTGCAATGATATTAATGTCATGATCTGTGGTACTAGTACTATATTGTTGTTTGGACTATAGGTCATAGCAAGATATTCTGTCCTATACTGGTACCTCCTACTCATACATTCATCTACCGATTCATTTTATCTTGTTCTCAATACTTTTCGGTAATTTGTAATTTGCAAACATCATTTACCATTACAAGCATGCACTCCCGACTTTGTGTGTGGGCTGATATGCTTAGAAATTGCTTTTAATGCACCAAATCGCACTCATGTATGCAGCACACTCACAGATTATCTTGCGCAGTTGCTTTGATATGTATTCATTAAAGGCTTCTTCTGTATTCAAAATTATGTACTTGGGTGAATGTCACTGAATGTTTCAACAAAGCTTGCCTTAAGACAGACATGTAAATATTTCATATTAAACCAAAGTAAGCTTAGATACTATACGTGTATATGTATATTTTGCTTCCCATTATGAGTATGTAGTGCTATCTGTTAATGAAATGTGGGTCTCTCTGAAAGTGGTTGTAAAGGGCTCTTGTCTGTATATAGTTTCCTGCGAAGCAGAGTATCCTCTTTCTACAGAAGTAGAATCGCAGTCAGGGAACACATTTGGGAACCAAGGGGACCTTCAAATATAGCTATTTCTGTTCTGTTGTATCTTGTAAGAGGTTCGCCAGTCCCTGACTGAAACAGACTGTTTTAGTGCCCATCCTTGTGAAGAAGCACTTAGTTTAGTTCATTCACCAGCCATTTTCCTTCTCAGGCCGTGACTTGCATTGATTTATTGTACAAGTGAATTGGCCGAACTGTGTTTTTGCTTTGTTCAGACATAACTATTTTGCTGCTGCTGCTGCTTCAGTTAATATATTTTGTGGTTACATGTAATTCTATTTTTTTCCTCAAGGTGACGTCCTCAACAGAAATGAATTTCCGAAACCATGAAAGCTAGGCAGGATCAGACGGGTCCATAAATTGGTCAATGACATATGGCATCGCTATACCAACGATGAATGACCTCCAGGGAGGTAACTAACCATTTAGTCTAGGAATATGAAGACTCAGCAATAATATTCTTTAAAAAAAATTCTCAAGAGGAGTTAAGTTGTCAACTTGAAGCGGTTACTTTGCCTAATTCGCGTATGAGTGGTCATGGGAAAATGGCTTGCAAGAGAAAGGCAGCTTTCCCAAATTTATGTTGATTATGTCTTTTCTCGATAAAGGGCTGAAACTCTTACATTCACATGTATAAAACATTAAGCCGGGTATTTTTAACACATCCTTATTTTAATTTTCAACATACTGCTGCTTATAAGTCGCTGACTTTCAGGAAATGTTTAAGGCATGCAAGTGGTGTAATATATGTGTATCTTATGAATTTTAATCCATTGAGTGGATTGCTACCGATATAAGCATGATTGGATGACTAAGGCTTTATACTGTTCCAATTGCAAGGGTACATGGTTCAAATGTAGTTTGCAGTATAAGTTCTTTGGTATACAAAGAGAGTATTCACCACAATGCATAACTGAACATACAATCATGTTTTACAGGGCAAGAGGTGTGTTTATCATTAGTTTGTATGTTTTACTAACCTTTAATAAACTGGTAACTTTTAAATCTGTGGCTATACAATTTATATGAGCAATTTAGTAATGATAATATATCTGACATATTTTTACTGTCAGACATTTTGTGTGTAGTTTTGAATTATGGAATATGCTGGTGACATTGAAAAATAATGAATAAAGATACACAAGAATGGCACTGAACTGATTGCACTGCCTTCTTGGTTTGGAACCTCATTTTTTGTTTTTCCGAGTGAAGTGCCTTTTTTTGCAAAGTGTATGTTTCACACCATGCCTTTTTATACTATACACTATATATCTTGTATTAAGTAAAACCAAAGTCAATCAATCAATTAGTCAGTCAAACACACTTTGCTAAATTCTGAAATGCAAACTCACATGCATTTCACGACTTATAACTGACTTCCTGTTTCACAAGTAATTGGCTTATCGCGATGCACGAAACTAATCCGTCCAAATTCTCAGTTCACTTTCAATAAGGCTTTTGTGTAAACGGTTTGTTTCATCCGTTTTTACGGAGGTTGTCAAAAATAAGAGTACTAAATAACATTGGAATTAAAATTAATATCGTGGAAAATAATTACTCTCCTGGTGATGCAATATATTTTATCATCTGAAAAATGATGTCTCCCAGTGGAAGCAATCCGTCCATATTGTTTTAGTGCCAGTTTCTTCTGCTTCTTCTGCTTCTTGTTGTGTTGTTGTTCAGGTTCTTCAATACTTGGTTTCCATGCGATAAGTCTTGAAGGACTTGACAGAATTTGATGAAACTTGGTAGGATTATGTATCTAGGCAAGACCTAGGTTGAAATTATATTTGGATGACCTTGAGCAAATTCTCAAGGTCACAGTATCACTTATGTGAAATTGGTTTCTGTTCGATAAGTCATGAAGAACAGGATGGAATTTGATGAAACTTGGTAGGATTATGTATCTTGGCAAGACCAAGGTTGGAGTTATATTTGGGTGACCTTGACCTAATTTTCAAGGTCACAGTGTCATTTATGTGAAATAGGTTTCTCTCCAATAAGTCTTGAAGAACTTGATGAAAATTGCTAGAGTAATGTATCTAGGTGAGACCTATAATCGGATTGCAATTTTCAAGCAAACTTTGTCATTTGTAATTTGTTATCACCTGTAGCTTATTCAGAGACGTAAGTGTTCTACCGGAAGACATTTTATTTTCTGTTGGAAAATCAGTCTGTTCTAGTTCAAATTATGCATGTATGGAAGGAAAAAGAACAAATGTGGTGTGTATTGTACTGGAAAATACAGCTAGGATTTGGTGGCGTTTGTTATATGTGTTGCTTCTTTTTGTTAACACCCCAATGACCATAGGATTAATCTCTAATTTTTTCACTTGGTTTAGACATTTTATATACATAATATATAACGCTTTACACACAATGAAGTAGCTAATTCGTACTTTAAAAGTGAGTGATACAATATTCTTTTCACCTCTGTTATAGGGAATAAAATCAACTATGCTTACAAAAAGGGGTTTTCCATAAAGTAAACATCTATGATGATGATGATGATGATGATGATGATGATGATGATGATGATGATAAAGTTGAGACCTATCACAAAGAGAAGGTGCTGCATGGTTTTTAACCGTTGATGAAATTAAATGTCATTAATTCGGCACATCATACAATTTTAACTTCACTTTATAACCATATTCTACTAGCTATAGGCACTCAAACATAGCCTTCCTAAAATAATTCTGTCAGTATTAACACAGATACAGACACAGACAGACAAACACATAATACATATATATATATATATATATATATATATATATATATATATATATATATATATATATATATATATATATATATATATATATATTGATAAAATAACGCAGTTTTTTTGTTTTATTGAGTATTTTGATCATAGTAAAATAAATTTGAAATCATAGGAACAAATGTTTAATAATATGATCATATACTCAATGTAACAAGAAATGACTTTCCATTATGAATATATATATATTTATATATATATGTATATATATATATATATACATATATACATATACATATATGTAATGATGATGAATGCTACATAAAGAAACAAAACTGAACTAGGAAAGAAAGATTTCCTTGAAAGCAAATCTGTGTGTTCGTGTGTGTTTGTGTGTGTGTGTGAAACGTTTGCATAAACTAATTAGCATAACTTAACTGTTATACTTTTCATTCACTGGTCATTGGTGCCTTTATAGCACAAACATATATCGAAGTTGGACTGACACCTGTCTCATCATGAGTTTCATTCAATATTTCAATTCTTTTGAAGATATACAAGGTTTTTTCCGATTAAGTGGTCATGTAAAAGTATGTAGAAATGTATGTACGTTTTTAGATTTTTATAATAATAATAATAATAATAATAATAATAATAATAATAATAATAATAATAATAATAATAATAATAATAATAATAACAATAATAACAATAATAATAATAATAATAATAATAATTATAATAATCAATTTATTAAACCCCCATTTTTGAGGAGATATAAAATGTACTAGTGTCTGCAGTTAATGATGAATATTTCCAAGATTGAGAGGATTGGTTTAAAACCACCAGTTGCTTTTTATGGGTGACTGCCTGTCTCAAGTCGGGAATGAAATTTGCTTCTTCACATTGGTATTGGAAAAGAAATGCTGATGCTTTGGCAAGTCTGAAATCTCTTTGCCGTCATTGTTGGGTTTGGAATTAATGAATATGGATCATGTGTTTCTGTACTATTAATTGTCCTGTCATTGTTTGGATGATGTCTGTGAACTATGGTCAGGTAATTACCTTTTATTACTGTACATTAACATTAAGGGCTAAATTTGTTTTAGGCCTACTTTAAATGAATGCGAGTGTTTTCCAAAGTGGGAGGATTGGGATCCCGTAAAACTGGTTTAACCCACTGCCAATATGTTGGTAACCTGTTCCAAGTCCGGTAGAAGATACTCTCATTCGTTTAAATCTCATTACTGTTGGTCATGGATCCTTCTGACGACGAACACTAGCATGTCTTACTATTTCGTAAATGATCCTGAATCTGACAAGGTTAAACTGGTATTTGGTTTGGTCTCATCACTATCATTGAAAACTGTTATCCACTTCTCTTTTCATGGAACCCTTATATATTTGGTAACAATTTGAACATTCAGGCATTTTCTGCACATATTGCAGTGCAGTAAGTGTTCCAAATGTAGTGAAACTGATGTTGTTTTTTATAATTGTCTGATGAATATAGTTTGTTATTATGAAGGTCATGTCAGGTTGGCTCAAAGTGTTTAATGTACTCTTTCTCTGTCTCTCTTTTGTATAAATAATTAACATCTAAATCAACTGATTGACAAGTTGAACTACGTCTTATTATAAATGAAAAAATTTAAAATTGTTACAGGAAAACAGTTATACTTACCGTTACCTTTAGGAACATTTCAATCTTGAACATTTAAATGTCCTTTCAAAAATACTTCTGGAAACCAACTTGAAATATGACTGCTATCCTTACAAATTTTGACTATAATAATACATTTTTGACTACGTTTTAATGATTTGAGGCCTAATGTCACTTGCTTCTGGCTGATGTTTAACATTTGAACCAATGTACTTACTATATTTGGAAATTCAAACACTTTTATTTTTGAAATACTCTTAGTTTATCTCCTTTAAAACAACATCATATCTTTAACTACATGCCTAAAACACATCGAATTATATAATCATGTTGTTTAGATTCTTATTGATGGTCATTTTAGGCCTAGAGGGCTTTTCTGATGGATTGATGTTTGTGTCACTTTGTGGACTTATATGGATGATGATCATTGTTGAGATGGTGGTTGCAAGTAGTACCTTTTTAAATACTGAATTTTATAGACATTTTCAACAAGTTAAGAACCTCCGCTTACAAATTCTCTGATGTGATGCAAATTTTGGTTCCTTTTCATAAATTGTATGGTCCTGTATGTGCATGAATGATACAACTGTTCAAGCCAATTTACTGAAATATGCCTATAATTTCAAACAAAACTTTTTGCATTCTGTCATGTGAAAACTAGATAAGGTTTTTTCCCCCCTATGGACCTTTGCACTTACGTTTTGGTCTCTTTTAGGTAAATACGAACTATAAATTTATATGTTTCAGCTATACATACCAAGGAACATTGCCTTTGGTCGGAATTGACTTGGATTTGTTTCATTAGGACTACGGTTTGGATATGGTAATCACACTGTCTAATTTGACTAAATATTATATAGATATGACAAGATAATATACAAGTTGTGACATAAAACGCTAGATTTAGGGTTGCACACGGGTTAGCCGCTACTGTTGCACACTCGTGGCGACCTGCTCATGTACACACCTCAGAAGCCTTATACATGTGTTTTAATCGATAATAAAAAGCATCATACACACATCGAGAGAAATAACTATAACCTTTTGAGACCTAATTAATATACAACTAAAAAACGTGTAGGCCTAAGTTGTTGCACAAGAAAACACCTAGTTACAAGGCAGAGAGCACGTGTTCTTCTAATCCTCGGTTTTATAAAATTGTCATGCATGATGAGATACCGAAGAGTGTCAACCACACTATCTTTCTGAAGCATTGTACATGTTTTATATTTGTAATCAGAGAAAGCAACCTTTGTTGGGTAATAGCCAAAATTATTTTTGCCCCTATTATGTTGTGCTGGTCTTAACAGAAATATGAAATCTCAGCTCATATTTTTCTCCAAGGATGAGATTTTACATTTGTGTTACGATCAGGGTAAGAGACGATGACGTTACCCAACTGATAGTGACTTTGCTGGCACTGCTTAACTCTTTGGTCAACATAAAAATTGCAAGATTTTAACAGAAAATATAACAGTCAGGATATCTACAACATCTGTGGCTTCTAATATCCTTACCCTAGCCTAGATTAAATGCAATGGTGGTCTTAAGCAAACTAGATCCCATTACAGCATATTTGGACTTCGTAGGGTTAAGATTAGATCGCCAATACTTAAAAGAATTAAACTATATATTCGGAGATATTTGTGAGCCTACTGCAGAAGTGATGCATTAAGTAATATCATCTGTATAAGCAAAAATGCCATGCACTTCGTTGCAATGCGACCACCAGTTTGGTCCGAATCCACTGTTTGTAACAAATCATTCATAAAAATATTAAAGAGAAAGGATGAGATCACACCATACCATGACGTACACCTTTAGAAATAGGGAAAGTATGGCTTGTGTCACCATTCCATCTATCAATGTGATAAGAATTCTTGTACCAATCATACAACAAAATCCAACGCAATTGAGGCATATTTTGTAATAATTTGTAGAATAGGCTTGTCTTGCTGTATTCTGTCGAATCTTTTCTAAGCATCCAATAAATGCACATACGTAAACTGGAGAACAAATAATATTAAAATGAGATGCCATGTCGTGTAAACATATATGTCTAAATGAAGCACCACGGCCTTTACACAAAGCGAAACTGAACATCGCTCAGCTCGTTGTTTGGAATAATACATAGTGGCACAAGTTTTGCAGGAAACTGAACAGAATGAGAAAAAAAGAAATTATTACTCCTATCGTAAAAATAATAGGGACTACACCTTATTTAATAATAGTGGAACATAAATTTCACAATTGCTTCAGAAATATCTCAGATGCACAGTAATAGATGTTCAGCAGTAACTCCGTCCTAACCTGGAGAAGAGTATCTTTTAAGCCTATTAATCATACCTGAGATCTGCGGTAACCAAATAACTATCGCTCTGTGGAATTACTATAGTGTTTTAATTCACCATATTTATTTTTTACCATAGTTGCAATAGACTGTTGCTACGGGGTCAATGCATTGAAGGATCAGCCATTTTATCAGCATGGAGCACAGAATTAAACTTTTATGTTTGAAATTTTTGACACCATTCCAAAATGAACTCATTTTAAGTTTATGAAACATTATATTCAGCTTATCGTGCCCTACTTACCAGCATATTTTTAACACAATACCTGGCCACTTTTCTAAACACCTTTTCACTTCCTTTGTAACATTCATATACAAGTCCAAAATTAGTGCAACTATTGTCAATCCATATGTGCCACCGAAATTTCTTTTTCTTTTTCTATTGGTTCAATTCAGGGCAGAAGTACCTTTCATGGTTAAAACCATAATTATGAGTACAACCAGCATCATGTGCCGCTACGTGCATTGCCTTATTTATCTCTGATATATAAAAATCAATAGAATCCTCTACATCTTCTCTACATAAAACATCGGTAATATCAGGCAAGTTAATATTAGATAATTAATCGCTTAAGATGGAGCTGGAATATAATCGCTGGACAGTGATTTCTCCAAGTCTCCATGTGTGTCTGCATTCGATCATCCCAAAGGACCTTTTGCTCATACTATTGAGAAGTCTTTTGACAATTTTGGTTATTTGTGCAACTGTGACCATGATAGGAAGGGCCCGGTCCACTCTTTAGACACCAATTCGCGAAGACCACTAGGTCGGATGGGTTGAATTCAATGGAACAAACTGAGGAAATGATCAATCCAGGCTTTTGACATGGCAGTAAGTATAAAAGTTACATTTAGTCTCGGCAAGTGCGAGTGTTGAGACCAGGGAGAAAATGTGAGTGTACATAGGTAAGTGTAAACCCCGAAGCTCTGTTACCAAGTGACTTTTATAAAAGCTCATAAAAAAGAAAAATGGCCAATTTTGCCACAAAATGCTGTTATATGAAGCAATGTTGAGGTCTGAAAATCGGGAGGTTTCCTGTGAGAAAGGACGAGAAGACAACTGTGAATGAGCATACATCGTATCATGTATCGTGCACTTTTATTACACAGATATAAAATGATTGAATAAATAGTGTATGAAGCCTTCCGGAATGTCGCATACTTCTATTATGTTTTCTACTTCTTTCACACAAATAAAAAGGCTGAACTGTCGCTGCTGTGTGATTGGTTTGGTGTAAACACGTTAGCACTATTGTGCTATACAATGTCATCGGTCATCTGCTTTACATCTAATCTGAAACGTACTCATTTCTAATGGGAAGTACTATTAGGCAGTATAAATGTTATTCAATTTCACTGACCTGTTGACTAGGTGTGAGAAGTTATTCCTGCTTGATGTCAATTGCAGAAGGCCCAGGATTCTTCTGATCGCATCGACATTTTTATCCCTATTAGCTCACCTAATGGAAATTGTTATGGCTTTAAAGATTAACAATTTTCTGCACGTTTGATCCACAATCTAAAAATCATAGTTCGTGCATGACATCTGAATTACTTTTTCTTATCCATAGAGGTATTCTATACATGTGTGGTACCTCTATGGTTTCTCTCAATCCTGATTGGATGTTTGTGTCAAAGGAGTTTATTTTCACAGAGCCTTACCGTGAAGACTTCTATTCTTGATGTGGTGTGTAAAATAGCATTAAGAGAGTGGTAACCTTACAAACATATTAAGGACAGGTGCGACACTAAAAACCTTTGCATGGCCGATTTAGAGATTTAAACGGTTTTTACAATATGAATGTCCTTTCTATTAGTTGTCAAAATTTCAAGCTTTTAGCTAAAGTAGAAATATGAGAAAAATGCCAAAAACCACACAAGCATGTGGACATCTGAACATCCATGTGTCATTCTTTTGGTTTTCAGCCGCCAAACGGAACAATGCCACCCTTCAAACATACTTAAAAGGCTGTCACGTGGCTGCAGGTAGCAACAACCGATGGCAAAAGGAGAGTGGTATTAGCGAAACAATGCTAAATAAGGCAGCACGCCAATGGTATATTTGTGGGCAGGGAAAAGATGCAAACATGCTAACATATCATAGCCTTAGTGGTTTACTTTATAATTATCTTGCTTGTTGTGCGTTCTAATCAAGGGAGACTTTAAATGTTCAAGAGGAGCGGGAATCATCAGACAATGTCCCTTCAAACTTCACAGGCGGTGCCACGATGGATTACCCCAGTGGTCCTTGACACCAAAGACAGGCGGGGATAAAACTGGTACCTTAATCAACAATACCCACGTACATAATAATATTTTATCGAAACCGAGGGATGAGGAAATGAAAGTACCAATAAACACATCATAATAAGCATAAACATTAACAGCACAGAAAACACGCAAAATAACGTTATAAAACTCAGGTTGGAAAGAAAAATGTAATTTATTGAGAAAATAACTACAAATTAATGACAAACTAAGTAAGTAAAGCGTATGAACAAGTCTAACAAGCTAACTAAAAGTATACAGATAGAAGTAAATACAATGCTAAGTACTATCCCTTAAAAATGGGATGAAGAGGTAGGTGGTGGAAGACCAAACCCACCATCCGTGCACTGACCACGAGCGGCCATCGGTTGCCCCACCGAAGCAACGCAACACAACTTTCATTGCCAGGCTTGAGGTCACGTGGTCCGAAGGGCTGCCTCCATGACGTCACACTTTGAAACCAGACTATTGCTGTCGCCATTTAACAAATCGCTGGATATTGTTTTCCGTACTTCAAAGGTTCTTTTATTTATGTGATCGGCCAAGAATTGATTGACAACCTCCCCAAATGTTAAGAGACGATGTTTACTACGTTTTGTACAAATACCAGCTCAACTTGAGCAAATGATATTGTTTCAGAGGCAAATGATCAACATCAAAGGCCTTTGAAGCTTGTTTTCTCAGGAAGGATAATAGGACGAGAACCTCACCTAAAAATGATTATTCCAAGGAAACGGTGGGGCAAAATTTAATCCGGTTAACGGCTTTTGATTCTGTAATGTCAGAACTGCAAAACCAATTCAGCGATTTTCTAAATTTTGCTTTGTTCTGTTTCTATGAAATGACGAAAATGATCATCCTGAAAATTAGAGGGAAAATTGAAACGTCAAAGTTTGTTGATGGATAACAGAAAAACGAAACCAAATATAAAAAATTGCAGGATCATTTCTTGATGCCAATATGTCAGGATTTAGATGCAAGTGTAATTACGATTTTATCACATATAATTAGTGCCTTATAGCGACATTTATGGGGTGGATGCTTCGCGGTCAACTTCCAATTGTTTACTCAACAATTCACATCACAGACACTCAAATACAGGACATATAAGCTCTTTGGATTATGACTAGTACACACTTATATGATATGTTATCCTAACGCAAATACATTCTGAGCTAGGATTGACTAAAGTGTAACTTATTTTTGTTGTTTTACCTGTCCTCAACATATTTCAGAAAAAGCCCAAGGGACCTAGCAGAGTAACAGAAATGCACTAGAATGACAAAGGTGTCAAGAGTAAAATGACAGAGGATCCAAAAGAGAACCTTGGGATCCGATACAATGAGAGGGGATCTGATGTTGGAACAAGAGATTGATTCAATAGGTTAACATACAGTTGGATATCATGACAGGTATTTACTAGTATCAAGGGTTCAAGCAGAACAGTGGATTACAGTGATAGGGGATATGAATGAGTGGGAGGGATCCATTAGAATGACAAGCATCCACTTAGAAGTGCATGAGATCTGATAGAATGACAGGGGATCTGGTAAAGTAGCATGGTATCCAGTAAAAAAAAAAGGAATCCAGAGAGACATGGGATCTGCTAGATTAAGCAGGTTTACACTGGAATCAAAGGATATCTAGTAGAGTGACAGGCCATCTTAGTGTCAGGGATCCACTGGAATGACAGATAATGCAAATTAATGATGAAGGATTTGATAGAATGACAGAGGATATGGTAGAGTAGCAGAGTGCTTGTATAGTGGCAGGGGATCTGGTAGAGTTGAATGGATGAACTGGAATGATATTATCCAAAATGGAGACACAGGATCTCATAGAAAGACAGGGGTAATAGGTATCCAGTGGAATTACATGGTATCTATTGGCATGATAGACAATTTGGTTGTGTTGCACCGATACATTTGAATGATAAAGAGAGAGAGAGAGAGAGAGAGAGAAAGAGAGAGAGAGAGAGAGAGAGAGAGAGAGAGAGAGAGAAAGAGAAACACGGGATCTGATAATGACAGGGGATCTGTAAGACCCACAGGGTTTCATTAGAATGACAGTGTCCAATAGAGTGACATGGAATCTGGTAGCATAAAAAGGAACAAGTGGAACCAGGAAAAATGTTTGCTGTATAGCAAATCAGTGTGTGTGTGTGTGTGTGTGTCTTTAAAGCTTGTTGCTGACTACTAGTCCATAACGTAAGAGAAGAAGATGGAATGACATCTCCATCTATTACAATTTTGAAGATATTCAAGATGGAAAATTTCGAATACTGCTAATCAGCATAGTTGAAATTGCTGCAACCCTTTGTTTAAGATTCATTACATGGGCAATGGTCAATAACCCAATAGTAGGTTGAAGTGACAACTCTATCTAAACTAAAATTTAATATGGACTAGTAGTGTCAGTCACTGGGGGTTGGTTGGTACATTAACACCTCCCGTTTCCTTTTTCTTCTTTCTTTTTTCCCTCTGTCATGTTTACATTATTCGCTTTGGGCGTGGGGCACATGTGCATTATACCTGAATGTGATGATGCGGTACCTTTGCAAGTTGTGCCCATTGATGCAGATAGGCAATGATATTGTTAGAAGTGTGTGTTTTCTGTTGTCTTTTAAGTTTTGGAATGGCTTTTGATGTCGTGTTAGCAAAACACTGCAACAAGGTACTCTGTGTTTCCAGTGGTAATCAATACACAGTAAGGGCTTGGATGTTAACAGTATAAGTAACATTATATAAATCAAGGCATGAAGGATAATATTGTAATAAGCTCACTGAATGTAAGAGGGCTGCCTGATCACAAAAAGAAAAAAAAAAGAAAGAGAGGTTTTTCATTATTTACACAAGAGTGAAGCAGGCATTATATTTTCACTGGAGAGACCTTTTTCATTTGACACTGAACAACAATGGAGGGCAGAGTGGGGATTCACTGTTTTGTTTGCCCACAGGTCACATGACTCCAGGGGAGTATGTATATTATTCAAAAACTTTTTTCATATGGATATACATGAGGTTCATTTAGACCCTGAGGGGTGTTACATTATTGTTGACATTACTATAGGGAGTCAGTATATTAGTCAATATTTATGGTCTAAATCAGGATCAGCCTGATTTAAAATATTAAAAAAAAAGTTATTCACATAGTTGAATGAATCTCTAACGATTATGTATTTATTGGGGAGGGGAATGATTTCAATTTAGTTTTAGACATTTCAAAAGATAAAAAAGGTGGCTGCCCCATTACCCATGCAAGAGCGCAAGCTACAGTTTTAGGATGGATGAAGGAAACGAATTTAGTGGATGAAAAATAACATAAACTAGACAAACCTAGATATACATGGCACTCAAATAACCCTAATATCTTTTTTACACAAGAGTTCTTTTTAACTTCCTTTGGCTTGTCATCATATATAAGTAAAGCAGATATAAAACCTGGATTTGAAACAGACCATTCCATTATTGCATTGAAATTTGCAACAAACAATAGTGAGAAGGGTAAGGGATTCTGGAAATTGAATTGTTCATTTTTGAGTGATAGTGAATACGTGAATTAATAAAACGAAACATAACAGAAACAGTGCAGTTAAAGACAGGAACAAACCCTGCGCTTTTGTGTTATACCATTAAATGTCAGGTAAAAGTGGAAACAATTAAATTTGCAGCTAGGAAGAAAAAGTAGAATGAATAAAATAAGATATTACCAAGAAAAAATTTAAAGTCTGGTGGAGGAACAACAAAATTGTTCAGACCCTGACATATTTAATCAAGAAATTCAGCATATAAAAGCTTATTTGGAAAGAGAAGTAGAGTGTAAAACTAAAGGCACTTTGATCAGGTGTAAAACTCAGTGGTATGAAGAATGTGAGAATCCAAGTAAAAACTTTTTGACTTTAAAAAAGTGAAATTATAATAACACGGTTATCCGACAGTTACAGTTACCAAGTGGGTTTTTGATTCCAGAAAGAAACGAAAGAGCAAGAGAAATTATTTTACAGAAGACTGTACTCTTCTCACCAAACAGTTGGTGTAATTTTATAATAAGAGACACCAAATTTAGTAGATGTAATTAAATTATCACAAGAAGATAGTGACCCCTGTGAGGTTCCAATCACTGAACAAGAAGTAATGAATATAATTAAAACTTTTACAAATAGTAATATGCCAGGAACAGATGGACTTCCGATAGGATTTTACAAAACTAATTTTTTGATTGATCAAAGTTTGGTAACTGTCATACCTAGACATTGGAAAAATAAAACAAGAGGGATCCGAATAGATGATCTCACAACATATACTTATTTACTTAACAAAATGTTAAAAGCGGAAAGAGCTTCAAAATGTTTCTCTTCCATTTTGATTGAAAAGGTTTTATAGGCTTTGAATAAGTGGTGTGAGGATACTAGTCATATAATTGATGATGAATATTGAGAAACTTGTTTTTCTCAAGTTTATAGATGTACAATTTCAGCACCAAAGGGAGCTTTTTAGCATTGATTTCTACAGAGGATTATATCAACTAATTCTAAACTGTTTACATGTGGTAGTAAAGATAGTAAGATTATTAGTCAGAAAGCAAATACATGGGGTCTGGTAGAGTAATAAAGTGTGCTCTAAAATAACTGAGTATCTTATACTATGACATTATATCTGAGAGAATGGCAGGGGATTTTGAATAATGGTAACCAATAAAGGGAAAGACCATCAGTCAGGGTGACATGGATCCACAAGAATGACAAATAACTAAAATGAATGCCAAGAGATCTGATAAAATGACAGAGGCTAGATAGATTAATAGGCTACACAGTAGAGTGACTGGAAATAGGGTAAAGTCACAGGATTCAACTACAGTGACAGTATCCAAAGGATCCGAAAAAAAGTGACTGAGGATCTGGTACAGTGGCAGGGTATCCAGTAGGGGGACAGGGGAGCTGGTATACTGACAGGGATAAACTAGAATGATGGTGTACAAAACAGACACATGGGAGTTTCATTAAAATAATAGGGTCTCCATTAAGATGGCATGGGATCTAATATAATGACAGGGGATCTGATGGAGTAGCAATATATCTAATAGAAAGACAGGGTATCCAGTGGAGCCAAATGGAATCCGACAGTCACATGGCTCCACAGGGATGGGGAGGGGGTCTCTTTGGGTAACATGATATCTAGTAGAATGAGAGCCTATCCGGGAGGTTGACAGAGAAACTGGAAGGGTGACAGGGTTCCCTTCAGATGACAGAGGATCCAAAAGTTTGACAGGGGATTTGATGAACTGAGACGGAATATGGTGGAATGACATTGTATCCAGTGTATTGAAAAGGTATCCAGTAGTGTGACAAGGATCTGGAAGACAGACAGGGACTCACTAGAATAATCATTAAAGGGTCCAAAAAGTGGGACAAAAGAATGAAAGAGTGAGAAAAAGGAATGAAGTGAACTGTCTGTACATCCAAGAGGTAACAAGTGAGGTAGTGAAGGGTCAGGGGATCCAGTATACTGTAAGTTGCTTAATTTTTGCGTGTATAAATGTTCACGTTTTTTTGAATTTTTGACATTTCACTGTTGTTTTAAATTCAATGTTTTGGACATAATTCCCATTCAAACCATGTTAAAATACTACTTCACTGTTTTGATTTTCACGGCTATGTGCCATCAGCCAAATAAGCGAAAATAAAATTACAGCAATATTAAGGGAATGTACAGTAGTGAGAGAAGATCTGGTAGTGTGAAATGATTCCACTAGAATGACAGTATATCCAAAAAGGACAGGCAAAAAGACATGGCATCTGGTAAAACGACATGATATCCAGCATAGAAAGAGGGGATCTTGTACAGTAAGAGTGTATCCACCAGAATAAAAGCATATCTAGTGGAGTGACGTGGCATAAGTGAGAGCAACACAGCTCCACTGGAGTGACAGATAATCCAAATGAGTGAAAAGAAATCAGATAGAATGAGAGAGGAATTGGTTATACATATGTTACTGGCCATGCTAAGACGCAGTAGTCAACCGTTTAGATGCTTTTGTACATGGCGATACATTTAGGGACACAGCCTTCACCAATCCGGCAGGCAACTTTTGCCCAAGGAGCTGTTACCAACTGGTTGGTAAAATACCTTACACCATAAGTTCCACTTTTAAAGATCCAATATTCACTTTTGTGCAGCTTTTCATGCAGCATTGAACCATAATTCGTCAACACAGTACACAAAAATACAAGAGAAATGTACAAAGACCAGAAATACGGTACAATTTGCATGGATTGGAGAGGCCAGAACCTTCACAGGATGAGATAATGTTTATGCAATGATATTTTACCTTGCTCCGTAAAGTGCAAGAAAGACCCTCTGCTCAGAACGGTACAACTGTGTTAGATGGCGGCAACCAAAGGGGTAAAAGATAAAAGGTATATTTTGGACCAAAGCCAACAAATCACACGACGCGCACTGCCTTTGATGCCTCTTGGCATAGATGTGTGCTTGATCACGTAGTCAAAGTACTACTTTGCTACACAGGGTCACAAATTTGCATGTTGTGAATAAATGGCTGAACACAAAACGATGGTTCCATGTCAGTCCACCCCTATTCCATAATTCAATTCTTTCACAAGCTGCGACATCATGAACTATTCATTTTAAAGGAATACTTGTTAAAAATTGCAAAATTTTGTCTGTTTGCCAACACAGACATTCGTTTTCTTTGTGTGCGCCAACACAGACATTATTTTTCTATGTTTTTTTACTTCGATTCTTCTTTTCTTTCCTTTTCCAGCAGATTTGTCCTACATTTTATTTGAAGATTATTTTATGTAGAAACTCCAAAGTTAACGTGATTATCCCTACATACATTGAATCTAGTTTATAAAGAAGCAGGGATGATAGTTTTGAAATGTTGCACAGTGATTCGAATATTTTTGCAACCGTGGCAGGTAGAGGTGCCTTTTGACTTCAATTTATAAGTTTGTGCTGTGGGCACGTTAAATGAATCACAAACAAAAGTCGTATAGAATTTTAATTGATATTAATTAGGGGCACCTGAAAAGTTACAATGCTTTTTTTTGTAACAAACGGAATGCTTCATAAACAGTATAATACACCATATAACAGAATAAAGGTCACATATAATAACCTATCTGACCAGCAAGAGAAATAGTTTACCGGATTAGAGCAAATGAGTCAGTACTGCCCTTTTTATTTCCATCATTAAAAGTTTTACTTACTTATCATTACGGCACAACCAGTGTCGCCATCTTTTCACCTAGATTGTAAACAAAACATAGCGCCTAACAAAAATAACAGTCATCTGCAATAAAGTTGCAATGATCCAAATTTGTACAACTTGAAGCACAAATTGAAACAGTGAAGTAATATAATTTCAATATTTTGGTTTGCTCATTCCTTTGCCTTAGTTACATTGCAAAAATGGCTCTCATTGTCAGTTGAAGTTAGTTGTTGATTTGAAATACACAAAATACCATGAATATTTCATAATGTGGTGATTTTTTTCTCAAATATTGTATCATAAACATGATAAAAGCTTTGTTTTTTCCCGAACGATATGAGCGACCAATTTAGATAATATTTTGTCTTCCTTACTTGCAATGATATTAATGTCATGATCTGGGGTACTAGTACTATGTTGTTTCAAAGACATTTTTCTGACATGTTGATTAGTAAATCATAAATCGAAGTTTATATTGGACTTTTAATCCATGTGGTAAAATTTCTGATATCCAGATACTTCGCCGGTGATGTCCCCAGCTTTTTCAATGGAAGTAAAGGTGTTATTTGAACATAAGACTGGTCTGTGTGGCCTAGCACGTAATTATATGTAATTTTTTGACGTCATTTACGTAGACACGAAAGTGAACAACATATTTGTACTTATAATAACAAAATGACTTAAAACTTTTCATTACGCGCTAAAAAAATACTGCCTAGGCCTACTAAGGAATTATTCAATTATTTTGCTTCACAATAGAGTCCCAGACGGATCCTATCTCCAATCCATTATCCCGATTCATACCAGTTTCAGGACCTGTCTTGTACGTTTTAATTTTTATAGATTCACGTATTTTCCTTTTCCAATAATTGGGTTCAAAGGTTAAAGGTTTGCATTCTTTCCAACATATTTTTTTGCACAGTCAAGACAGTGTTCTGCTATCGCCGACTTGTTAATTTTGCCTTGTGTAACTGCCTTCCTGTGCTCAAAATTCTTGCCGTTAGGGGGCGCCCCGTTTCACCGATATATGACGTTCCACATTCACAATCGATTTTATAAATGGCTTCTTTTCTTTCACATTCCGGTATTTTATCTTTTCCATTGCATAGAATAGATTTAATTGTCCTGGAAGATTTAATCATCCTGGAAGATTTATGAGCGACTTTTATGTCGTATTTTGCTATACCCAGAAATTAAAACGATTGAGCGACACTAAAACGGAATAATCAGCACTTCAATTTACCGAAAACAAACACATACGAACGTATATTTGAAGGAAAATTCAAACCACCCTGCCAGCATAAAACAAGGTGTAATAAAAACAATGTTCGACAGATGCATGGCAATTTGTGATAAAGACAACCAAGAAAGAGAAATGAACTAAATGAAGCTAATTTTCAAAAGAAATGGGTACAACAAGACCCAGATTAATCGTTCCTTACAGAAAGCCTGTAGAACGAAACCCGTAAAAAAGAGAAAAAGGAAATGAAGCGTATCTCAATCCCATATGTGAGAAGTTTGAGTGAAAAAATTGGAAAATCGTTATCAAAATACAACATAATGTCCTACTCATACATTCATCAATAGATCCATTCTATCTGCCACTCAATACTATTCGGTAATTTGTAATGTGCGAAAATAATTTACCCTTACAAGCATGCACTCTGCACTTTGTGTGTGGGCTGATATGCTTGTAAATTGCTTCTAATGCACCAAATCGCACTGATTTATGCAGTGCACTCATAGCTTATATTGTACAGTTGTTTTGATATGCATTCATAAAAAGCTTCTTCTGTTTTCAAAATTCTGTGCATGGGCAAATGTCACTGAGTGTTTCAACAAAGCTTGCCTTAAGGCAGACAAGGAAATCTTTTATCTTACTCCAAAGTAAGCTTAGTTACTACACGTTTATATGTATATTTTTTTCTTCCCATTGTGAGTATGTAGTGATATCTGTTAATGAAATGTCAGTCTCACTGAAAGTGGTTATAAAGGGTTTTTGTCTATATATAGTTTCCTGCAAAGCAGAATATTCTCTTTCTACACAAGCGGAATCACGGCCAGGGAACACGTTTGGGAACCAAGGGGACCTTCAAATGTAGCTATTTTGTTCTGTTGTATCTCGTGAATCTCTCAAGAGGTGCGCCAGTCCCTGACTGAAGCAGACTCTTTTAGTCTCCATCCTTGTGAGGAAGCAGTTACTTTAGTTCATTCACCAGTTATTATCCTTCTCAGGTCGTTACTTGTATTGATTTATTGTACAAGTCAATTGGCCACACTGTGCTTTTGCTTTGTTCAGACGTAACCATTTTGCTGCTGCTGCTGCACTAAATATATTTTGTGGTTACATGTAATTCTTTTTTTTTTTTGCCCAAGGTGACGTCCTCAACAGAAGTGTAATTCGGAAACCATGGATGCTAGGTAGGATCAGAAGGTTCTATAAATTGGTCAATGACACATGGCTATACCAAAGAGCAATGACTCCCAGCGAGGCATACCAACCATTTAGTCGAGGAACATGAAGACTTAGCAATAAAATTCTTTAAAAGAAAAAAAGAAAATTCTCAAGAGGAGGTAAGTTGTCAACTTGAAGCGGTTACTTTTCCTTATTCGCGTATGAGTGGATATGGGAATATGGCTTGCAAGAGAAAGGCAGCTTTCCCTAATTTATGTTGAGTATGTCTTTACAAGATTTACGGCACAAACTCTTACATTCATATGTATTCAACATAAGCAGGATATTTTTAGGACATCCTTATTCTTTTTTTAAACAGACGGCTGCTTATAAGTCGCTGACCTTCTGGAAATGTTTAAGGCATGGAAGTAGTCAAATATATGTTTATTATATGAATTTTAATCTATTGAGTGGATCGCTATGGAACTTAGTAGGATTGGATGACTTAGGCTTTATAGTGTTCCTATTTCATGGGTACATGATTAAAATGTAGTTACAGTATACGTTCTTCGGTATAAAAAGTGGGTATTCATCACAATGCATAGTTGAACATACAATCATGTTTTACAGGGCAAGAGGTGTATTTTCCATTAGTTCGTATGTTTAACTAACCTTGAATTAACTTGTAACTTTTACATCTGTGGCTATACAATTTGTATCAGCAATTTAATAATGATAATATATCTAATATATTATTTACGGTCAGAAATTCTGTGTGTAGTTTTGAAGTTATGGAATACGCTGGTGACATTGAAAAATAATTAATAAGGATACACTGACTGATTGCGCTGCCTTCTAGGTTTGGAACCTCATCATTTTGTTTTTCCGAACGAAGTGCACTATTTTGCAAAGTGTATGTTTTCACACCATGCCTTTTTATACTATACACTATGTATCTTGCATGAAGTAAAACCAAAACCAATCAACCAATCATTCAGTCAATCACACTTTGCGATATTCTGAAATACAAATTCACATGCATTGCACGACTCATAAATGACTTCGTAATTTACAAGTAATTGGCGTGTCATGATGCACGAAAATAATCCCTCCAAATTTTTAGTTCGCTTTGGATAGGGCATTTATTTATATACGGTTTGTGTCATCTGTTTTTACAGAGATTGTCAAATACAACAGTACGAAATAATGTTGGAATTAAAATTAATATCATGGAACATAATTACTTTCGTGGTGATGCAATATATTTAATCATCTCAGAAATTCAAATTATGCATGTATGGAAGGAAAAAGAACAAATGTGGTGTGTATTACACTGGAAAATGTAGCTAAGATTTGGTGGCATTTGATAAATGTGTTGCTTCTTTTTGTTAACACTCCAATGACCATAGGATTAATGTCTAATTTTTCATTTGGTGTAGACATTTTATATACATAATATTTGACGCTTTACACACGATGAAGTAGCGAATTCGAACTTTAAAAGTGAGCGATACAATATTCTTTTCACCTTTGTTATAGAGAATAAAATCAATTATGCTTACGAAAGGGGTTTTTCTATAAAGTAAACATCTATATTGATGATGATGATGATGATGATGATGATGATGATGATGATGATGATGATGATGATGATGATGATGATGATGATGATGATAAAGTTGATACCGAACACATAGAGAAGGAGCTGCATGGTTCTCAAGTATTTTTAACCGTCAATGAAATGAAAATCCCAGTAAACGAACAATGAAAATATGAACAATAATTCATCACACCAAAACGTTTCTGGTGAGATGAGCACTTGCCTTGTGCTGAAAAACTTTGCCGTTATCTTTTGTCTTGGTGCTTGTACTCACAGAGCGTGACTTTAACAGAACCTTCCTGATATTCAAGTAGTGTCATTAATTCGTCATATCATAGAACTTTAACTTCACTTTATAACCGTATTCTACTAGCTTTTCGCACTCAAACGTAGCCTTCCTGAAATAATTCAGTCAGTATTAACACAGACACAGACACAGACACAGACACAGACACACACACACACCCACCCCCACCCCCATATATATATATATATATATATATATATACAGGAAAGCCGTTTCTTGTTTTATTGAGAGCTTGATTAAAAAAATAAATATGAAATCATATGAACAAATGTTTAATCATACCAGCAAATATTGAATACAAGAAATGGCTCTGCGTAATGTAACTAAATGCTTTACCATAGCCTTGATTAAGTATATTACGTCAGTATTAACACACACACACACACACACACACACACATATATATATATTTCTAAAAGAACGCCGTTGCTTGAGTATTTGATCATAATGAGATAAATTAGTAATCATACAAACAAATGTTTAATAATATGTTCAAATACTCAATGTAACAAGAAATGGCTTTCCATTATGCATATATATATATATATATATATATATATATATATATATATATATATATATATATACATATATATATAATATATGTATATGTATATATACATATATATATACATGTACATATATGTAATTATTTGTACATGTGTATTTCCTTTATTACACTTTATATGAATGCTGCCTAAAGAAACAACACTGAACTAAAAAGGAAGATTTCCTTGAAAGCAAATCTATGTATATATATATATATATATATATATATATATATATATATATATATATATATATATATATATATATATATATATATATATATATATATATATATCTTTTGAAGACATACAAGGTTTATCCATATTAAATTTTCCATGCAAAAGTATATAAAAAGGTATGTATATTTTTAGTTAACCCATTACAGCTCCGAAACTTCAAAGCTCAAAAAACGTTGAGTCCCTATTATGTTTGCCTATTCTACCTACAATCATGAAGAACAAAGTTGATCAACTGCATCTGAACTGCTGTGATAAAATTGTTATTGGTTTTGCGTGCCAAAATATTGAATATTTGGAAGTATTGCAGTTGCTTTCATTTTACAATAATATTAAAAAATGCATATTATTATCTTACGTTAAAGTAAGTCACATTTCTTACGATTTGACGCAAAGGTAAACATTTCCAGACTCAGCGGAATCAAATGACAGACCTTTGTTGCATCTGGGCGACACATAGAGCTGTTGCTGAAAATAAGAGTTAAAGTTAGACAATTTGTGACATAAGCATCCATTTTTTTTGCATTTGACAATCTATTATATATATGTTTTTAGGGCAAGCGTTTCTTATGCTTCTTACACTTCACGAAAATGGGTCAGGCCACAAACTTTTTAATATTTCTTCGTATTGCTGAATGTCCATTTTTTCCCAAACGACCGGATAGCGGAAATGCGGACGTAAAATAATTAGAAAATAGCTATTGGTGACTTGGAAAAAAACAGTTATTGAATTGATTGTTTCTCATGTCCATACATTAAAACACATGTATCGGTAGGTTGGAAAATATAAAGTAAACGCAGTTTAAAGGTTTGGAGGAAATAAATATTATATCTGCAAAATACGTGATCCTAAACACCAAGTATGAAGCATGTCAATCAAGCCATACCATAGAATAAGAGTATTTAGCTTGCAGAAACATGTAGAATCAATTGCTGTGAGATACGTGTATTTAGATCAAATGATAAACAATTATCTTCACCCAAAAACTCAAAAGTAGGTTGGTATGAATGAAGTAACGTTTTTAGCTGGGCTGACTGAAAAGTCAGTTCAGCTTATGGGATTCGTGGTGATCCGTCGTCCACCTGTATTGCCATCATCTGTCTTTCCAAAATTTACATGTTCCACTTCTCCAAAGCTATCAGTCAAAGCCACTGCAAACTTGTTGGGGATGTGTCGTGACTATATTTCTTCATACACCCTCAGTGTATGTCAACTCTTTCCAATAATGTCCGGGAACATGGAAACTTCTGCCTCTTACATTAGTTAAAGTTAATGTATGCTTAACCTGGTCTAGCACCCTAATACGGTGGCCATGTTTTTCTATCGTTTCCTTCATGGGGGAATTTAAGCTACTGCAGGGGTCCGGGAAAAGGAATATGAGTTTTAGCTGTACTAGTTTATTTCAACACAAAGATAACACAAGAGAACTAATTATTCGAGGTCATCACACCTGACAAAATGTGTACATTTATATGCTGCAGAGAGAAAAATGAAAGAAAAATAGGTTCATTTACATGCACATATCCACAGAAACAGCAACTCACCTTGCATGAAAGAGACAGAAATGTTGAGGCAACACATTTATTGATTTCTAGATAAAAACTGAATTATTTTATGACGCAGCTAGACAATACATTTGTTATTAATCCTCTGTCCCTGCCCTGTCGGAAGAATTTCCAGACAGCATAAGGTTTTACTCGAGACGGATGCAATATCCAAGGTCTATAATGCCTAGATATAGTACGATACAGACACGCATTCTGTAGACCAAATATTGTGTTACAAATACAAATGTATATTCAAATACATTGGGTACATAAACTTAAGTAGGATATTAGATTTAATATATTTTTTCAAGAGATGACTTTTTGTATCACCAAAAATTTCATTCCACATTTTGATAAGAATTGCTTACGACATGTCACCGACCTTGCTGCCTCAGTTACACAAAGTGACTTACACTACAAAGACACCTAGCGGCAAAAAGATGAACATAAAGGGGACCCACGGCGCCATCTTACTTACACTGCACTATTATTATTATTATAATTATTATTATTATTATTATTATTATTATTATTATTATTATTATTATTATTATTATTATTATTATTATTATTATTATTATTATTATTATTATTATTATTATTAAAGTATCTAGTCTCACTTTACATAGAGAGTTTATGACATATTGGTGAAGATCCCCGTATGTTACTGGAGGCAGCAGTTTTCGGTCCATGCTTGTCTCTGCTTCAGGCAAGCAAAAAGGATCTTGGATAATCTCTCCATTTATCAGAGCTTATAGTTCTCTCATTCTATTATTAGCCTCATTTCGCCCCGTGAAGATCGTCTGAACATGCACTTTTAATTTTTCAGTCCAAAACGCAATATTTAAAAAATTGTTATATAGTTTCTTCTTCTCTACATCTTTCATCCGGGTCCTTCCATAAGTCTGTCACTTTCCAGGTACTATTCTTCTCTTTAATCATTTTATCGCCTAAATCTTATTCTTTATATGCACAAGCTCTATCTCTGGAAATGGAAACTTCATCATCTGTGTTATGAGGATGGGCATGGGTTGGAATGAACAAGAATACGATGCCTTTAGTGTTAGTTAAGTACCGGCAGAATGGTGGCTTTGTAGCCGCTGCGATGAAAATCAGGCTTTGCAACTCTGCCATACGGGAGCACAGGCAGGTGGCTGGCATGGGACAGATACCAAAGTCCTCGCCCCGTCACAACCCTGGCCTGCCCTTGTCGTCACTGCTTGTCTCCCCCCCCCTTTTTTTTTTGCTTTCCAAGGGGGTGTTTACGATCCTTATTGTCAATATTTATATTTTTACATATAACTTTGTTTATTTACTCATTATCAAAAACTTGTGCATTGTGTATTTTAATTTGAAATAGAAATCTTTCTTGCACTAAACGCCCGGTGTGGGCCTATGCTAACATACAGCGCCATCTATGTGGCAGTTAACCATAAAACACAGTTCCATAAATAAGACGCACGGTAGCCCAGGAGTCAGTCAAAATGCACCTTACAGTAAACTGGATTGACATTAACAGTAGGAGTAGCATCCATGCGTATTGATATTATTGATATTATGAATACATGACTGGAAAAATAAAAAAAGTACCACTCAGCGTAACAAAATGTTTATTTGTAAGAATATTCTTTTTTTTCTTTCTTACCTCCCCTAGCATGCAAAGATGGGTATGAATGAGTGGTAACGACTCACTTCAACGGTGGGCTACGTGCTAGTAACTTCTGGCTTCATGATGAAGTTTGTCCGTTCTACATGTGTTTTATATCTTTTATTGAAACGGTATTGTCGTGAGGAAGCAGGTACGGTACATTTGAGCTTTGTGTGGTGGGGGAGGGTGTGTACAGTGGAAATATGTCAATCCTCAAGACATGGTTTTTTGTTGCAGTCGGGATCAATGCTTTGGACATTTTCTCCTGGTGTGTCGGTCATCCTGCTGTTTAATGTTGACTTTATACCCTCCGTGCTATGTATATGTTTCGAATATATAATATTTGATAAATATGTTATTGTTTATACTTAAAAATAGTAATAGTTGGTTCCCTTAGTTAAGGGGACGACATGTTATAGGCACACCACACCTCTTTTTTGATGTCTGTGTTTTCTTTTGATACGTTTATTTGTTGTAACTTTTTGGACATTCTCCATTAACGCTGTGCTATTTTTTGTTTGTTTTGCGGCTATTGTATTTTAGACTGTTTTAATTAGTTTCGGGGCATCAATACTAATTTTGGTTAGTACGAGTGTAAAATCAAAGTGTGTTTTAGCATCTCCATATTAAACATATATATATATATATATATATATATATATATATATATATATATATATATATATATATATATATATATATATATATATGCGTGTGTGTGTGTGTTTTGTGAATATGGCTTAATCGGCAACACTGGTAATATGTACTAAGTTGAATTGGTAGAATGGTCCGAGGTTATAGTGATCACATGACTCTAAGTTTAATGAAAATATTTGCCCATGTATATCCGACTTTTTGTCTTTTGTTACCACATCGATGTTCCTGATGGAGTGTAAAACTTTCTGTCAAGGAAAATCGACCAAAACCGGATGACAATGGGGTGGTTGGTAGCCACTGACACATTCCGTGTAAGATCTGTTCCTCGCTTTACATCGAGCAAATCGTGCATTAATGCGGTAGGTTGTAATGGAAGCAAACAGCTTTTCCATTTTGTCTACCTTGTCAGGTTGATAGAAGGAAAAAAACAAATGACTGGCTTCCATGCTACAGAATACCTGGGGATCTGGACTTGAGATATATATATATATATATAGGTTCACACACACACACATGGAAGCAGTGGAAGAAGTGTTTGTTATTTATATACCGTATTATCAGGAATATTCGGCTGCCACTCACGCACACAGTGGATGCCCCAGACATGAAAACAGGGTACTTCTTGACTGTGGCAATTCAGCACATGCTCGAGGAAGGGCATAGATAATTCCCCTATAACTGGTGGCGATACTTTCATAAATGCATTAGTTAAGGGAACTTATTATGGTCTCCTCGAGATTAACCACTTTGCTATATAAATTCGTAAGCAGGAACTGAGATGAGTTACCGAAGTTCATGACAACCTATGTCTGTGCCCGCGTGATCCAGCATCTCTGCAGCAACTGATGGGAGGAAACTCAAACGGTTTCAGTCCCTGGTCCCAGTGTCCCCACTCTAAGCTTCTCTGCACGATCCAATATTCTTATGGCAGCATATGAGAGGATGTCCCGAAGTTTCAGAGGCATTCTACGGTCTTTATTCCGGTGTACCAGTGTCCCCAAGGGTATATACTGGTAATGATGGAACTTATGGTTCGGAAGAAAAAGCCAAGAAAAGGGAAAACATAAAAATTTTGTTGAACAATACTGAGGTATTCAATTCATCAGAGCTACAGTTCGGCTTCAAACGGGAGAGTTCTGCCACACAGTGCACATATTTACTGAATGAGTGTGTTCAGTATTACAGTTCACATGGAAGAGATGTTCAGCTTCTTTTCTTGGATGAAACAAAAGTCTTTGATAGAGTCAATTATATAAAATTATTTACTCTCATTTTAGATGGATGCATTAGTCCTGTGACTGCAAGACTATTCATAAATACGCATACCCAACAGCGATTTAGCGTTGTTTGGGAACAGGCAGTGGTTAAACCATTTATCTGTACCAATGGTGTAAAGCAAGGGGGTGCTCTGTCTCCTGTCTCATTTGGAGTATATGTTGACGAATTGTTGAAGAATTTAAATTATTCTGGATTAGTATGCCATATTGGACACCTTTTTGTGGGGGCGTTGGTGTATGCCGATGATGTGGTTTTCCTTGCTCCTTCAACTATGTCTATGAAGAATATGTTGAAATTTGTTCAAAATTTGCAACTGATTATAAAATATTATTCAATGCTTCAAAATCAAAAGATTTGGTCTCCGGCACATGCAACGCATATCTTGATGTTGTTTAAGATGCTTCTACTATTCATAAAGAAAGCACATTTGAGCATCTACAGAAAGCATAGCAAAATGTGTACGAAGCTTTCCAATAGATGTAAATATTTTGATTGCTGAATTTGGAAACGTTTTTGCAGATTCTAGACATCAATTGTTAAAATCATATTGCATGCCTCTATATAGCTGCCAACTTTGGTACTTTTAAAATAGACAAGTTGATTGTTTCTTTATAGCATAGACAAAAGCAGTTTGGTTTGTATGGAAAATCTCATGTGGATGTCCTGATGATCTGCTGCCTTTAATATTTACCATAAAGAGTCAGCTGCATAAACGTTTTTTGATTTTTGTGGGGGAAAATGATTAATAGTACTAATAATATTCTAAAGGTATATGGATAACTCTGTTTGAACGGGAGCCAATTGCCCACTTTCAATTCTCTAAATTATATATGTTCAAAGTATCGAATAATTTGGTGTACTCTTCAAAATATCTCGATGTCTTGATCATGTAAATGACACCAATCTATATATTTTTGACAGTATACAGTTGATTCGGCAACGGTTATAAGGGAGCTCTGTCTTGCCCGTAATAGTAAGCGTTTCTATCTCTTCAAGCAGCAAGAACTAAATGAGATAATTGAAACATTATGTACTTCTCAACTGACTTATTATGACTTCTATATTGATATTAATGGTAGCGCAATGAATATATGATCATATAATATTTAAAAGCATATATACTAGTTAAAGGGACAGCATATTTATGCTCTTTGCTATGCCTAATATATGATCAGCGTCCTTTGCGCTTGTACTCGGTTGTTGTATTTATTGTATTCCTTTTATTTTACTTAAAATTGAACCTTCTGCATATATATATATATATATATATATATTGGCAAAAACTATAGTTTTTTTCAAGCAAAACTTTGGAAGACAGAAACAAAATAATTTTGCATGTTCTGGCAATTCTCGGTATAAGAAAAACGAGTTCAAAAGTCAAACCACATTGGACGTGTTTGCAAGCACTCACTTATTGTTTTGTCCGAGTCTGACTCCTCTATAATCGCTTAACATTGTTTGTTGACAACCGCGAGATAGTATATTAGCCAAATGAGAAAACGGCGCATTTAATAGTATTTTTTGTGAAGCAAAGTCAACATGGTAAGCTTATCAGGATGATTGACATATTTGTCGCATGGTTTTTGCAGCCTGGTGATGAAAGTACTCAAAGATACCGATTGAAGTTCTTACTGTAATCAAGACCACTGGTTACCCTATGAGCAACCAACAATGGGCTTGTAATCCTGGATAAAGTCAAGGATGCCTCCACCATTCATAGTAATGCGCAGTGTTTTGCAAATTGAAATAAGCTTTTGCACCGGGTAATAATAATAATAATAATAATAATAATAATAATAATAATAATAATAATAATAATAATAATAATAATAATAATAATAATAATAATAACAACAATAATGATAATTACAATAACAACAACAACAATAATAATAATAATAATAATAATAATAATAATAATAATAATAATAATAATAATAATAATAATAATAATAATAATAACAATAACAATAATAATAGTAGTTATTATTATCATTATTATTATTATTATTATTATTATTATTATTATTATTATTATTATTATTATCATTATTCCGTTTTGTGTGTTTGACTTTACATCTGTCTTGGCTGAAAGTAATGATAATGCTTTGCAGTACACTTTATAAATGAGACGTACTACAGCAGCTAGCTGTTACTGTGTTTCATTACATTTCTCAACAGGAGAGAAGGATGTCTAAGATATTTACCCAATCGTTTGACAATCTGGTGCCCACTTTTATTATTATGATGTTTACTATTTTGGGTGGTCATATTTTCACGTTGATGGATAAACTGACCGCAAGAAAATCAACAGACGAAAAATTTATGCCGTCCAACTGACACCAATATTAGTGAGACGATGTGTGAATATCATGGTCGAAATGTCATGTTGACGGTGAAGAAATAATAATAGTAATTATGACTGTCATGAAAAATAGAACTGGACAGCAGTTTTCAACAATGTAAGAGAAGCTGTACGGAAAATCCAAGTAAGCAAGAACTACCCATGATCACAAATCTTCATTCATCACAGAAGTGTGGTCAAAATTCAGCAGTTCAAGTTAAACATACCGGCAACTTTACGGAATTTTTATATATCAGTCAACATATTCGAAATGCAGTATGAAGGAAACATCCCTCTCCTGCCTGGAGACAGTTACCAACAAAAGGTAGTACTGGTTCAAATCAATACTATGCTAATAACTCTTAACTTTAAGAAATGTCATACTTCGTGGACGCATTGTATAAAATTCCACTTAAATTGTTATGCCGGCATATTTATTAGATCATTTATAAAATATCTCAAGTCCACTAGATATCTATATAATAAATTTGCATTTTTTACCCAGAAACATCGTTTTAATTTCTTTTTTGAATATTCCTTATTTTAAGGTTGACACATAAACACCAGAAGCTGACCCGGGTGTACTCTTATTATCCATGTAGGGATAAGTTACGATAACAAATCCGAAATCATCACTTTTGTCTTTTAATTTATATTCGAATTCACTATTATCAATATTTCGTAAAAAAAGAACATGCAATATGATTCTCTGTACTTTCATTACAAATCATAGGGGTATATATTTGTGAAATAAATTCTTGAAAGTGTTTATTATTGATACTTAATAGGTCACTAATGTATCTTAATGTCTTGAAACATTTATTATGAACTTTGTTCTTTTTTACAATTTTAAAAGAAACTTATGCTCATAGTATGACAAATATAAATTGGCGCAAAAAAGTGCTGGTTTGGTACTCTTTGGAAAACCATTTCTGTCTACAGATGGATCTCCTAAATTGACTTTACTATTATCCATCAAAAAGTTCAGCAACTCAACAAAACAATATTATTCTGATATATACGGGCCATTCTTCATATTGTAACCCAAAAATGCATCATTATAAGATACTTTCATTCTTTGAAAGTTATTTCTCATATGTTTTTTTGAGATACTCAATACATTGTCTCAAATTAGAATTAGGAATAGTTGTACATCAACTGGAGAAGTCCCGAGCAGAATCTGATTAAAAGGGAAATAATTATCAATACCATTCAACTGCCCTTAGAGGATCTTCAAATCGAATCGAATCGAAAAACTTGCTGATACTAGAAGATAAAATTCGTCCGTTACCTTACTGACATGACAATGGAAATATACAGAAATGGCCATTTTTCCATGCTGGCTTTCCTGGTGGAACGAAACCCACACTCGGAGTGACAGGAAGGCTTGGGCATTTCTTCAGGGTTCCCAGCTATACACTCACCTTGCACTGGTACATTTAGCCCACTGTCAAAATATTACCATGGTGAAAATTACGCTTTCACTTCTTCCTCACACATTTCCTCCAGTGATTTCTTATCAGCTGCTGGCATTTTGAATTTTTGATAAAAGTGATGAATAGAAAGTCATGTCTCTCCAGTTGTGGATATGTGGGTCGAAAATGCAGATCAGGCGGGGTGGGGGGTTGCGGCGGCGCTTTGTGGCATAATAGCTCAGAATGTGAAGCCAGACCATAACATACAGATGTGGATGGGAATTTTTCAAATACACTTTGTGTGAATTTAGACTGATACACTTTAATTTCCCTGAAATGAAGCTTTATTATACATTGTCGTTTAAATGTAAAACTATTATATACATTTGCAAATTAGCGTGTGATTGATTTTAATCGTTTGCAAATGGCAAAGATGCGAAAAATTATTAAAAAATAAACATATGCTTATTTCAATTACCTCGACCTTATTCTCCAGGTGAAAGAGCCACAGAACTTTCCTGTATCTCGTTTCCGTGTGATAAAACCTGTGTAGCATAATAACGTAATGAGTTTTTTTTTTTTTTTATTTGTACCAATACGAGGTTGGGATCGCATCCAGATCACATGCATAACAAGGTTTCAGGACCATACACTTTCGATTTATTTCAATCAGGATAACTGCTGAATAACGTATAATACTTTTGTTAGAGCTATTGTTTTTAGCTTATCTGACTTGTCAGTCAGCTGAGCGTATAGCATTGTCCATTGTTCATCCATCTGGTCATTTTCCGTCTATCATCTGCCCATCCACAATTCACATTTTCGACTTCTTCCCCCCGAAACGTCGACTATATTCAATTCTAATTTGATGGGGATGTACATTGGGTAGGTCTCTACCAAGATCCTTCAAATGGGCACATTTAAGTGTATTATGGATTTTTCATAAATTTTTTAGTTCTTTTTTCGGGGCAAATCTTTAAAAATCTTCTGCTCCAAAACCGCTTGCCCAATTGCTTTGATATCACACAGGAATACTTCTAGGGACTCCTAGTTCTGAGTTTGTTCATCAGGTTTGCGACTTATCCAGAACGGTAACTCAGATTAAGCTGAAACTTGGTGGATATGTTCCTTGTAAAAAGGTCAAACAAAGGTGTTCACTTGGTGGCACTGCTGTGGATTCTTGATTTTGAACGTTTTTTCAATTCATGTACTTATCAGTAGAGGCACTTTTGTATTCATTATTATGTGAGTCAATGGGAAGTATCATGCGTAGTTGCATTTTTGACATGCCCGAAGAGACTGTCAGTTAGATTGCCTTCAAACTTGGTAGCAATGTACCTTGGATGGGTCTGTACCAAGTTCGTTCAAATGGTTTTGCTCCAGTGATGTTTGGAATTTTTATGATTTAATTTTGGAAATCTTCAAAAAAAGTCTTAATATGATAGTTTAACACGGGGATTTCTTGTATGTTTTATAACTTCAATATTTTCAGCCAGATTTACGTAAAACCTGGTAGGGATATACCTTTCATAAGGGTCTACGTATTTTGTAGAAGTGGTCATGCTCCATTGTTTTTGGACCTTGACGTCATTCTTAAGGACAGGGAAGACACCAAAAATAAATGCCACTTTAGTCAATCCTAGCTCAAAATGTTTGCGTTAGGATAACATATCATATATGTGTGTACTCGTCATACTCCAAAGAATCTATTTGTTCCGTTATTGGGGTGTCTGTGATGTTAATTTTGTAATAAATAATTGAAAGTTGACTGCAAAGCATCCATCCCATAAATGTCGATATATATCACTACGTATTCGTGATAAAATCATAACTACACTTGGATTTTAATCCTGACATATTGGCAACAAAAACGGTCCTGCCATTTTTTATGTTTGGTTTCGTTTTTATGTTATCTATCCTCAAAGTTTGACGTTTCAATTTCCCCTTTGATTTGCAGGATGTTCATTTTCTACATTTCATAGAAAAAGAACAAAGCAAAATTAAGAAAATCGCTGAACTGGTTTTACAGTTCAGACATTAAAGAATCAAAAGCTGTTAAATGGATCAAATTTTGCCCAGCCATAATTTTTTTTTGAATAATCATTATTAGATGGGGTTCTCGTCCCATTATCGTTTCTGTGAAAACAAGCTTCAAAGGCCTTTGATGTTGATTATTTGCCTCTGAAACAATACCATTTGCTCCACTTGAGCTGCTATTTGTACAAAACGTAGTTAACATCGTCCCTTAACGTTTGGGGTGGTTGTCAATCAATTCTTGGCCAATGACAGGAGTAAAAGAGCATTTGAAGTACAGAAAACATTATTCAGCGATCTGTCAAATGGCGACAGTGACATTCTGGTTTCAAAGTGTGAAATCATGGAGGCGGCCCTTCGGGCCCCATGACCTCAAGCCTGACAACGAAAGTTGTGTTGCTTGCTTCGGTGAGGCAGCCTATGGCCACTTGTGGTCAGTGCACAGATGGCGAGTTTGGTCTTCCGCCGCGTACCTCTTCATCCCGCTTTTAGGGAGAGTATTTTATCGTATTTACTCTGTATAGCTCAAGTAGCTAGCTTGTTAGACTTGTCTGTACACTTTACTTGGTTAGCTTGTCATTATTTTGTAGCTATTTTCTCAACGCGTATCATTTCTCTATCCAACCTGAGTTTTGTAATACTATTTTGTGTGTTTTCTCTGCTTTTCACGTTTATGCTTTTTTCAATGTGTTTATTTGTACTTTTATTTCCTAATCCCTGGGTTTCGATAAAAAAAATATTATGTAAGTGGGCATTGTTGATTAAGGTGCCAGGTTTTTCCCCTGCCTGTTTTTGGTGTGAAGGACCACTGGGGTTATCCATCGCGGCACGGACTTTGGAGTTTGAAGGGACATCGTCCGACGATTCCCGCTCCTTTTGAACATTTAAAGTCTCCCTTCAATAGAACGCAAACAAGCAAGATAACTAAAAAGTAAACCACTAAGGCCATGACATGCTAGCATGTTTGCATCTTTTCCTTTCCCACAAATATTCTTTCGGCATGCTGCCTTATTTGCATTGCCGCCCTGATATCACTCTCCTTTTGCCATGGGCCGTTGTTACCTGCAGCCACGTGACAGGCTGTATGATTGATGGGCGGCATTGTTCCGTTTGGCGGTGAAACCAAAAGAATGACACATGGACGTTCGGATGTCCGCATGCCTGTGTGTTTTTGGCGTTTTTCTCGTATTTCTACTTTAGTTAAAAGCTTGAAATTTTGACAACTTATACAAAGGACATTCATCTTGTAAAAACCGTTAAAATCTCAAATTAGGCCATGCAAAGGTTTTTGGTGTCTTGCCTGGCCTTAAGGCCACAGGACAAGTGACATGAGATTTACTGTTCACTTGGTAACTTGAGATTTTTTCTGAGTTGGGACCTTGATGTTTCACATGTTAATGGTTTTCTATGAATGTTATGTTTAGGCAATACATAAGTGACCTCAACGTTATTTCTGGGGTCACAGTGCATCATACATGAATTTTACACTTCACTATAACTTGAGAACCACTTCACCTGGGACCTTGATGTTGCACATGTTAGTGTTCTTCCATAAAGGTCAGACTTACTCAGTACATGGATGACCTTGATTCTATACCAATTTCACAGAGCCCAAAACGTGAATCTCTAGGTCAGCTGAGCATTGGCTGTTCACACAGCCTTGTTGTTTGTTTTTGCTTTCCTTAACACTTTATGTATCTGTATATTAATTCGTATCTTAACACAACCTTGTTTTAGATACCATTATAGGATATCAGTGCATATTCTCCATATGCTTCAGTCACAAGAGTTTTCTTTGGGGGATTTTTTAACTTAATCAAAACCAGTAATTTCCAGTTTATGTTCCTTCACTTATTGTAAAGAATATAAGTTGAATATATATCTTTTGACTATTCAACATCATTTCAAAATATTTAACTCTTGCGTACATGGCAGTGACCCTGTTGCTTCACGATTTATGCAAAGTAGAATGATACGTTTCTGTTAGGTATATATGTTTTTAGCCAAACATATGGTTTTTGGCAACATTTAACCGCCCAAAGTACAAAGTAGACGAATTACATGGCAACTTTTTTTAAGAAGAACCAAACGCTAAATTCTGCAAGGTTGATTTACGTAACATCTTTTCCCAACATTTAAAGTTGTTACTCTTTCAAAAAAATGCAACCATTTAAAGAGTAGAATGCACAGGGGATATTTTCCATCGCCTGAGCTACACATGTGAAATTTTACCTTGCAATGTCCATTTGCAAGAAACTCACTATACGTTTATATATAGATTATCATTGCTGGTATCCTTCAAGTTAAGCCTATTGTTATACATGATTCAGGTGTCGCATGGACAATAAATGCTACTAAACATGAGTAAAGCGTCGTGATAACATGAGAGGCAAGGGTAATTAGATATGCTGGAAACAATTTCTGTAACTAATTCATATGCTTTATTTAGGTTTGGCTCTACACTTACATGATTGTTATCTCAGAATAGTCCGAGTCATAGGTGACCATCAGGTTGCGTTCTGCAAATTACAATCCTAAATAAAAAGACTATGATTGCTATAGGCACATTTGATCCTACATTCAGTTGCTGTGGTTGCGCTGTAAACCTTCATTAAATAACACCAAGAGCAGTCCAAACATGGCTTTTCCAAACGATAAGCTCCAAAAACAATTTTTAAAGCCCCAGTCATTACAATTCTATACTGACAAGCAAGAAATGTAGCCCATGATCTTGAAAATGATACCATGATTATTCTTATGCAACAACACCTTAATTCGTGCAGAGGCCCATTATGAAGCCCCATTCAGACAACGCATATCGAATGTTATTTAGATATTCTAGTCAACCTTTTTCGTGGGGGTTGCCCCGATGGCCTAGAGGTCAGCGTGTTCGACTTCACTTTTGGCCAGGCGAGTGTGCCGAAGGTAGTGGGTCGAAGGTAGTGGGTTCGAATCCCATACAGGTCGACATAAATTTATCGTATTTTTCACTTGCTAATACTCTATTGGTTTCGAAGTGCTGTGGGCCATTGCTCCGACTTTGAAATTATATTAGAGGTGTATTTCCTAAATTGTCGGTCTTTTTAACTTGCTAATACTCTATTGGTTTCGAAGTGCTGTGGGCCATTGCTCCGACTTCGAAATTATATTAGAGGTGTATTTCATAAATTGTCGGTCTGTGGAAGTGCCCTACCGTGTCAATGTACAAGCCACATCTGCTATAACATCACCGTGGGTCCTCGGTCAACCTTTTTTGTGGGGGTTGGCCCGATGGCCTAGAGGTCAGCGTGTTCGACTTCACATTTGGCTTAGAAGCTTAGCTGATCTGTAGGTAACTTTGAGCTAACAGTATGCAGCTGTTACTGGGGTTCATACTTTACGTTGTGACTTAGTGTTACACAAAAGTTTATTTAGACTTTATACACGTGCGTGATGTCATAAACTGAGTAAAATTATGGAAATATTAGAGGCCAGATGGGGGTAACTAATGGATATTACTGAAGCCCATATATTTGATGCAGGGACAAAAGGTCAGTTCATATTTTGCACCCACATGTACATTCTCATTTACCTGTGTGATATTTCATAAAACAAAACCAGAACACTTGTATATTACACACAGACAAAGGATAGAAAATTACAAATGATTATTAAAGCATGACGTTTTATGAACACTTGTTCAATATCAATCCAAGGTATATCCCCACTAAGTCTGTAGTTGATCTGATTTGCAGATCTGTAGAAAGCTACATAAGCGGGCATGCCCATACGTTTTCCAATATTGGAGAATTTAAGATGTCTAGCATATCCCAAGCTTTTTGTCCTGCTTTACGTGCCGGTAGGTTCAGTAATAACCCAGCACTCTTACAATCAAAGTGAACATGGCGTTTCCACATAGACACTGGTCATGATTTTCTGAGTGCCACTTGTGCTTAAATAGATATCATAATGAAGGATAGCAGTCTTTAGATCATGTATTTGATGTTTCTGGGTTGCTAAACCTGAATGTTAAATTGAATGTGAATCTCGTATTTTGTTAATTGAAGACACGAAAAAAGTAAGGACTTTTGGGAGTCACATTTGGATGGCCCTGTTTTAAAATATTTCATGATTCTTTTTGGGTGTTAATTATTTATGTGTGAGAGAGAGAGAGAGAGAGAGAGAGACAGAGAGACAGAGAGACAGAGAGAGAGAGAGAGAGAGAGAGAGAGAGAGAGAGAGAGAGAGAGAGAGAGAGAGAGAGAGAGAGAGAGAGAGAGAGAGAGCAGACAATCAACAAAACAACATGAAAATTAGTGTATTTATATACAGGGAGTTTAAGGAGACAGGTATAGTTTTAATTTGAAAGCAAACTACACGTGTTTCACTTGAGTCAGGCCCAGGGGAAGGGTATTTTATGTTTGTTACAAGGGCAACAAATAAATGTAAGGGCAAAATATAAATATACAGAGTTTATATACAACCGTGGCTATATGGAGTAGTTACATGTAGAATAAGAGTTGAAAAATTAATTTTGACAGAAACATGAAATATTTTCATGAAGATGGTATGACTTTAGAAATAAATTATACCTCCCCCCCCAAAAAAAAGAAATGCTTTCATAAGCATGATAAGCAGGATTTCAGCTTCTTTATGGGCTTTTTCTCCACAGGACGGCTCTGGATCAGTAGTGATAATTTAGTATGTATAAATATTTCATCAGGTACTAAAATCTGTAACTTGTTTCGTGTGTTGATGTATTTGATGCTGAAATTAAATCATTGTAAAACCTAACGTTATCACCTTATAAATTGCATAATGGATTGAAACCATCGCATTTGATTTAAATTCCTGTTATTTCACCAACATTAATAATAAAAAGCAAAAACTGTTTGTGTGTGTACATATTAATCTACATGGCATCTGAAGCACAACAGACTCAATTTTCAATACATTTATGATCGTTTGTTATCATGCCTTGTGAATGGAGTTTAAATGTTGACTCGTCGATACTGGAGATATTCCTTTTGTTTCACAACTCGAAAAGTAACTCAGGTGAAGTATCGTGTTGTATTTGTTGAGCGACTGAGGATAACCTGCTATAGTAAGGCTGAGGAACTTTTGAAACCCAGAAAAAGTAAGATGCATATTATTCTGCATGCTCAATGCCAGGTTTGCTGTGGTATATTGTGTAAAATGGCTATATATGTCCTGACGCAAAAATAAGATTGGTATGTCCAAATAAGTTTTCTTTTTCTATGAAGTTTCAATATTTCAATGGGTCACATATGGGGTGGGTACTGCCTGTGTTGGGTATCCTTAACGTGGGTTACAAGGCAGTGACTCAACAAGCTAAAACAAAAACAGTCCCGTGTTCCTGGTCTGTCATCATTTTTATTTATGTAGTAGTTCAACGCCTCAGTGCAGTTGGTTTGTAACACCACTTATAGTGTGGCGTGAAGTGTATGCCCAAAATCAACAACAAAAATAAAAACAACTGAAACATGTGTGAACCATGAAATTCTCGGATGAAGGTAACAGGTTAATAATTCTGATTCACAAATATTTTCACCTCAGGAGAAAGAAACAATGTATGCAACAAAGAGATCTCATTATTTGTGAACAATTCGAGAGGAAACATGGGCAAATGCTTATCACATGTTAATCAGTGGTTATCATTTCTGTCTGGAGCAGACGGGGTAAAAATACTACTCAGTAGAAGGGAAAGAATATTATTTGTTCTTTATGCAGGAGGGGACTCAGGATCTTTAAGTGTCTGTGACCTTGTCTGTAAATCCTTTTCCTCTGATGGAAGGTACTACCGCAAAGAAATGAACTTGACAGGGACTATGGACTAGACAAGAAACAAACCTATTCCAGCTTTGTGTCACAAACGTTTAGTGCCTCTAGTAAATGAATGTTATCATAATATCAAGGGTGAAGGCAGTTAAACTCCACCATTTGGGAACAGAAAATATGAAATCTGAATCAACCTGGTTAGGTATTGCCTGTGTTTATACAGATAGAAATAGAAAAAATATACTCCTAAATACACCCCAAAGGTCAGTGTTGAGATATGTTTAGCCATAGTGTACAAAATATCGCAAGAAATAATGTCATTTACCACGTGGAGTTTTTTACCTATTTTTTCAGGAGTTCCAAAATACAGATATTTGGAATAGAATTGAGCATGTGTGTTCCTTGAAACATCAGATTTCATATTTGAAAAAAGTATAGCAAAACTCTTTCTGGCACAAGTCTACCTTCTCCATATACAGTTAATCTACATTTACCATACATGTCATATATATGACATGCATTAAACTTAGTGTGAAGCACAGGCAATTGGAGGTTAACCCACGTGACATAAAATAGGGGGACCCTTTTGTTCAGTTTACAATGTGAAATATGATATGATTTAGTATGACCTACATTGTTCCACATATAGACAGCTTATAGTTCTTGTATTTAAAAGATGACACAAATTAAATTTATCTATTTTAGGCCACCTTATAATTAATTATAGGCAAATTAGCATGAGTCATTGACTTTCCCCAAAAATCCCAACAAGAGAAATCAATGTACCGGTATCATGTAAGGTGGTATTTGAGTCAACTTTACAAGAAAGGAACGGTCCACACGTGACTCAAGAACCAAAGGGCATGATACACCTGAATGAACTAAGGCCAAATAAAAGATACACTTGATTTGTTTCCAACGTAGGAGGATTCCCGTTCTGTACAAATTTGAGCATGTTTTATGTTTATTTAATTTGACTTTGAAGTGCCAAGATTGCGCGACTATATGAAATAATTGCCGCAAGTTCCAAAGGTTCTGACAGTACTTTTTACTGGTAGGGCAAGCAGTACCTAAACACCTTTTCACTTTGATACCCAGCCATAATGTTGACTTAAATGCGTTCCATGCCAAGTCGCCTCTTGCTCTGCCACAGCTAAACAACCTCTCTATTCTTTTTTATTGCGAAGCTATTGATGAAGACGTCTCGATGACCAAACTGCTTAAACGGCCTGCTGTATCATAATAAAAGTGTCCAAGTGTAAAAATTTTCTGATTTCTATTTC